>BGPR01014421.1:0-16676 GCA_013235015.1 Araneus ventricosus
TCTGATACTTCGTTCAGTTCTTACATTATTGCTGTTGATATGTACAATACCATAACGAAACATAACTATACAAAATTGTAATTGTAGATATCTCGAAAATCAGTAGTATATTATTTCTTTAATCTATTTGGATGACAATAAACCGACAGAACTAGACTCATTGGAAGAGGACAAATGCATGTTAAAAAGTAATTATATAAGAAAATATCTTTGAATCCTGATAAGACACATATAAAATCTTTTTAAACTGTTTTGATTAATTTGACTAACTAAAATTACATATTTTTGTGATATATGTGCCACAAAACAAAATAAACATATATTTTCAGATCTCGAATTTTTTTTTTTATATCTTGAAGCATACAATTCCTTCTTGGAAAGGCAATTTTTGAAATATCTTTCCTATTGTAAACAGATTTTTTTCTTTTTAAATACCTCCTCCTAAACTATGCGGATGTTTCAGGATTTATTAAACAGTTTCTAACTCATTTTAACATCTAGTTAGAAACTTGAAAATTAGATAACTTCTCAGCAGTGAATTCACGTTAGTACACAAGTAAACAATATTCGTAAAAATAACAGTTATATAAAGCAAAACAATAAACCACGATCAAGACATAGAATCAAGGAGGGCGATATACATGGTCACGAATATTTTAACGTAAGTACATGAATTTAATTTGTTAAAAAAAGATTCTATTCATTATTCATTTGAGATATTTTCTCACAAAGAGATCTTTTCGAAAGTTCAATGTCAATTGAGAAAAGAGAAAGCTCTCCGTACAGATTCTGAATTCATAGTCCACGAAATGTGACCTAATTGGTTCGCTTGATTTTCAAGACAACCTTCACAGACAAAAACGTCGCTGATGCGTAGACTTAAATGATTACATAAATTTTTTGCAGACTAAGCAGACACTCCTCGCTCGAAAATCCATTTAATATAAGAGTTTTGATATTTTTGTTTTCATTTTTCTACTTAATATTTAAAATTGGATGCCAGTATATCGAAGATAGTAAACATTTGCGAAACAGACGTATTGTTAAAAGATTGTTGAAGGATGGGTTGGGTCTTAAAAATTTAGGCGCAAATTCAAATAATACGTGTCATGTGCAAACTATTTCATGTTTTCAATGAACCAAAAGTTAAAACCTTTTTAAGCTTGAGGCACAATTTGTCACTTCTTCGAAGTTGTTTTTAGCAAGAACAGTTATATCTTTCAAAACCAAACCAGTGTCAAGAAAATGATTTCTCAAAAGTTTCAAATAATGTGGAGGATCGGCAGATGCCCAGATCTTTCAGCAGTTAAAGGATGCATGAAAAAGTTGTATTTTGAGGGAATTTCCAGTTCTTTCCAGAGTGTGGAACTTCCAACTAAATCGGAAACAATTGCTTTTACAATTAAGTATTTCTTAAAATTATTTCGTACAAAAGATGTTTTGTCATTGTTGTATCAAAATTGAAAAATACTGTTTGCTTCTTGCCTGCCATTATTCCACGTGCTAGTAATAGTTGAACTTTTGAATTTTCCTAATTGGTTCGCTTGATTTTCAAGACAACCATCACAGACAAAAACGTCGCTGATGCGTAGACTTAAATGATTACATAAATTTTTTGTTAAGGATACTGAAAGAAGCACTTTTGTGTCGGCTAAGTCCATTTGTGAACTGGAGTGTGAAGATCGCGAAGAGACTTCACAAAAAATTTTCTTCTTTAGAATTGTGCCAAACATTAAATCTATACAACTTTCACTAATTCTTTCAGAAAAAGCTTGCAGACGATCCCATTCAGTTTCGGTCAATATGCAAACAGAGGGAAGAAACTATCGCGAGAAGTCTTCTTTTGTTATATACCGTTGAAGCGAGACGTTCGGGATGTTTCCAGGCGGTTGACAAAAAACAGTGTGTCTAATAATCATCACTTTTCCTGCATCGGATGGGAGGGGGGAGTTGACCATTTCAGCAGCGAGCGACTGCCACACAAAGTTTGAGAAGTAGACTCCGTTTTTTCATGCAAAAATTCGTCCGCTGCCATCTGTTCGAAACTTTCTTAGTTGGACATTCGTATTTTCACCAAAGTCGCTTACAACAGCATAATTCCCTTCACCGAGGGAATGGATAATGATGTGGTGGGGTTGATTCAGCAGTGAATCTATTGCTCACACCTTGCATTGATAATGTCTGGAGACGGAGTAGAAGCAGGGCCAGAGAAATACAAGGGCTGGTTCATAGAGCCTTGAGCGAAGAACCAGTAAGGGGAAATTATGACGTCACCAAGCAGACACTCCTCGTTCGAAAATTCATTTAATATAAGAGTTTTGATATTTTTGTTTTCCTTTTTTTACTTAATATTTAAAATTGGATGTCAGTATATCGAAGATAGTAAACATTTGCGAAACAGACATATTGTTAAAAAATAGTTGAAGGATGGGTTGGGTCTTAAAAATTTAGGCGCAAATTCAAATAATACGTGTAATGCGCAATCCATTTGATGTTTTGATTGAACCAAAAGTTAAAACCTTTTTAAGCTTGAGGCACAATTTGTCACTTCTTCGAAGTTGTTTTTAGCAAGAACAGTTATATCTTTCAAAACCAAACCAGTGTCAAGAAAATGATTTCTCAAAAGTTTCAAATAATGTGGAGGATCGGCAGATGCCCAGATCTTTCAGCAGTTAAAGGATGCATGAAAAAGTTGTTTTTTGAGGTAATTTCCAGTTCTTTTCTGAGTGTGGAACTTCCAGCTAAATCGGAAACAATTGCTTTTACAATTAAGCCTTCTTAAAATTATTTCGTACAGAAGATGTTTTGTCCTTGTTGTATCGAAATTGAAAAATACTCTTTGTTTCCAGCCTGAAATGCATCCATGGAAAAAACAACCCTGTTTAAAAGACGAACAAGATTTTTAAAAAAGATTTTTATTAAAGTCATTATCCTAATTCGCATAAAGTATAAATCATACGTGATATTGATACATAGTATTTTGTTCCTCTCAAAAACCATTACATCAAATTTTCGTGTTTCTCCATGACTATTTAAAGCATGTTTTAACTCGATTCCATACTTACACGAGAGAAAATCTAGCCATCGTATACAATCCATACTATAATTCCCTGATGAATATCCATTGACTCTCCCTATAGCAATGAAACTTTTCATGGTGTCTCGCCTTTCTTGGTTGAAAAGGCACAAGTAGCATAGGCGATACGAAGTCAACTAAAAAACTTCGGTCTGGTGACCTTCTTATCGAAGTTGAATCCCCGAAGCAAGCCAAAGAGATAACAAAATTAAAATTGTCAACGATTCCAGTTACTGTCAAACCCCATGCCACATTGAACTCGTCCAAGGGAGTTATTTCCTGTGGTGAGTTACTGAATGAATCGGAAGAAAAGATTACTGCAGAATTAAAAAGTCAAGGAGTGATCCATGTGCGTCGTATTACGATACGGAGAGATGGCCAACTCCTCAATACAAAGCACCTAATTTTAACTTTCGACTCCAACAAATTACCTGAACATATTAAGGCAGGATATATGCGCCTTTCTGTTAGGACATATATACCAAACCCACTCCGCTGTTTCAAGTGCCAACGTTTCGGGCATTCGAAAACTTCTTGCCGCGTGACACTCACATGCGCCCGTTGTGCAGAAGTCGGGCATGAAAGCACTGACTGCACCCGTACAGAGAAGTGCGTTAACTGCAAAGGGGAACACACTTCATTTTCTCGGAATTGTTTTGCATGGAAACAGGAGAAAGAAATAATTTCTACGAAAATAAAAAATCAGATTTCATATCAGGAAGCCAGAAAACTAATAAAATCTAGGTCACCTACGCCCGGAAATAGTTACGTTTCTGCGGTGAAGAAATCCACTGCTCCATCTACTGAAACCACCACCTTATCTCATACCTTTTATCTGTCTGAACATTTTCTCCACATCAGCACACACAGCGACTTGAAACACTCTAAATTGAATTAGGATCGGAAAGAGTTCTGGTTGCACACGAGGGCCAACCATAAGACAGTCGTGTTAAGTGAATGTCCTGATGATGTCTTGCATGATCCATCGAACACTACTCTTAGTTTAGTAGTACTGCTAGAGTCTCTTAGTACAGCATGGTGAGGGAGATAGTAAGAATTGGGTTTATCCAATTCACTCTCTGGAACTACTATCATATGATTTAGCTTTAAGTATTCATTCATAAATTGACGGTATCGATTGTATTTTTCTGGGTCACAACTGAGATGACGTTCAATACTAAATAATCTACGAATGGCTGTTTGCTTAGACTGACCTAACTGCGTAGGACATGAATTAAACGGTAACCTAACTATGTATCTGCCATCCTTATCTCTTGAATGTGTCTCTTTAAAATATTCCTCGCAAGATCTCTCTAAAGAAGTGAGAGGGTGTGTTTGTGGCACAGAATCCAACTCCCAAAATTTATGAATTAGATCATCTGACACTAAATGAATGTTATTTACATGAAGATTTGGACTAAAAGAAGAAGCTTTAAAAACCTATCACCCAACCAAGTTCAGAACGAACGGCAAAAGGCTTATCCTCGCCCATCGACAATGTTTGACCCTTCAACAATGGTAATGTGAGATCGATCCCTAGAAGAATATCTACCTGACTACTTTGATGAAACATGGGGTCAGCTAAAGTAAGATCATTAAAAAGATCAGAATATGACAAATCTAAATTTTGGTGTGGGAGCATGCCCACTATTTTGTTCACTACATACACTTCAGTTTTAAAGGAGCTCTGAGATGGAAAATGTGGAATGAATTGAATTTGAGCAATTCCATTTGTTCGAGTATCCGCAGAGCCTAAACAAGAAATTCGAATATTAGCTTTTTGCTTTCTTAGACCTAGTTTTTCCAGACACTCACTTGTAATGAGTGAAGCCTGACTACCACTATCTAGTAAACATCTGCATGCCTGATAATTACCCCATAGATCCTTTACGCGAATAACTGCAGTGCAGAGCAGAATTTCGACATTAGGGCTAACGTTTGAAATGCAAGATGTAATATCTACTGTTTGTGAATTATCTGGAATTTCCTTTGAACTACTCTCATTAGAAACAGAAGCAGGTGTAAACACTGGAGCATTAATTGAAAGTTTACTCGAGTTTGATAACTCTCCAGACGTTTGTCGACCCCTTCCACTAACAGATTCGAAGTGAAGTAAAGTGTGATGAGGTTTTTTGCACGTACGACATCTAAATTTACTTTTACACGCTTTAATGCCATGGAATTGTGTTAAACAATTGAAACAAACGTTGTTATATTTAACAAATTCCGAACGTTTTTGAACTGACAATTTTAAAAAGCTTTCACACTTACTTAGACTATGATCTTTATTACACAGAGGACATTGTGACTGGGCTTTGGAAGCGACCAAAGTCACCTTTTTTTGAACGTTTCTTTTAGAAGTTGAACTCGTGATGTATCTCGCTTGTGTTGCAAGGAATTGTAACAGTTCATCCAACTTTGGAATGACATCAGTGGAAAAGGTTCTCTCAAACCAAATTCTTGAATTTGTATCAAGCTTAAACAATATAATATGCATTAAAAGGGTATCTGTAGTTAGATCAATTTTGTATTCCAAGGACTCCAACGTTCTTACGAATTCCTTAGAATCTATCAAATTTAAAATTTGTGTGGATGATTCTCCTCTCAAGGGTGTTAAATTGATAAACTTTTTTCATTAAGGAGGACACTATTTCTCTTTTATTAAAATATCTATCCTTTAGCAATTTCCAAGCGATTTCGAAATTATCATTCGTAATGGATAAAGAGTTTACAATTTTTAACGCATCTGATTTTAAACTCCCCTTTAAATATTGTAATTTTTGTGCTCCCGTTAAATTTTGATTGTTGGAAACTGCAGCTTCAAAAAGATCAGAAAAAGCAAGCCACTCCTCAGTGGCACCAAAAAATATCGGAAGGGATAACGTAGGAAGTTTCACTTCAGCCGACTGAGATGAGACCGAAACTTGGTCTGAATTTTGCTTTCTAGCCTCAAAATCCGAATTCACTACAGGAGGCGCAAGCTGAGTGTCTATAGAAACAAGTACTGCCTCTAACTCATCTAAAATGTCGTCCTTTTCCGTGCAGTAAGTTTCCTCGTCTCTATCCTCGCAACTAGGTATAATGGAATTAAAAATATCCTTTATCTCAGTTCTCAATTCTAAGAATCGATTTTTCCTAACCAGCAAACTCACATTATTTAATTCCCGAATTTCATCCTCTGTTTTCTTTAGCAGTTTTGTAATCGAGGATTTAACACTCTTTTTTTGCTTCAACAACGCCTTAATATCCATTATTTACGACGAAGATAAACTAAATCAGAAAAATTACGCTTTTAAAAGGCGCCACTTAGAAAAAAAAAAAAGAAATACGTTAACCGCAGATATACGGCGTGCAGAAAGGAACCAACAACTAGAAACTAAACATGCTAACTTGAAAGAATTGTCTATGAATCAATTATACGTCATACACAAAGGAACCAATTGAAAATGAAACAAAACCAGAACTTTTAACAGTTTAGCTTTGATAAGAGCACAAATACAAGAATGGCAGAAACATGTAATTATTTTAGTAAATAATAACTACAGAATAAATTTAGTTAGTTTTAGGCAATTTTTGAATGTTTCACGATAAATACAAAATAGAATATGTCACAAGCACTCCGGATCAACGTGACCAAAAAATGTATAATGAAAAGGGCTAGTTCGAACTAATCAGCGAATTAATCTACATAGAATGAACAATTAGAAATAGAATCATACCTTTAATTTAATTGAACTGAATTGTCATCTCAGGAATGACCTACAACAGCATGAATACGAACTACTCTCTCAAAACATACAGAGCTAGCGAGTATAAGAAAAAAAATCAACTTAGAGTGACTGCAGCGCCACTCAAATTAGCGGACTGTATGAAATCTACAAAACATCGTTCTTGTAAAGTTTTGTCTCTGTATTTTAAGTGGAAGGTGGTGCCCAAGGAACCATAATTTTTCAAAAAACATGACATTTAAGACTTCAAAAGCAAATTCTATAATTTGAACTACTACTACTTTTGATACTATTCCTACTTTTTGATGTGCTAAAAGATATTTTCCGATATGATGGCCTTCTTGCATGAATGAAGCAAATTTGACATGTGAACGTTTGGAACTATTCATGTCAAGAAATTTGACATGCCCATCAGCTATGGTGCCTTTTATAAGTACATTTGAGTTTTTTTTTTTTTTATATTGTTAATATAGGTTCTGGCAGGGTCATCACAATTAAATTGAAGAAGTGTTAAATCTAAATAGTGTATCATTTTACTTGAATCCATATGCAATCACAAAAGGGGACAAATTTACAGATTAATAAAAATAAAAATTTTCAATAATTGTTTTTTTTTTTTTTTTTTTTTTTTTTAACTTTTGAAAAGAGGTAGCCCATGAATATTAAGTCTTATTTGGATATGATGATCTGAACAGATGACTTTCAAATCTGCATTCTGGAAATATTTGCCAATACTATAGTAACAGAATTTTTCTAAACTAAATTTTACTATTTCAGATTTTCTAAATGTTTTAAATAAAGTTCTACCGTCCAAAGGTAAAATGGCTCTTGCGCCAGAAAACCTCACACAACCAACCAGCCAAAGGTAATTCAATATAATTATGGAGAGCATTAAGTAAACTATTCAATGAAGTTAATGTTACTTTATATTCAACAGCCCAAATTCTTTATTTGTGGGACAAGGATTCCTCTTGGGATGCATGTGTTACAGATGATACTGAAGAATTGAAAATGCTTATGAAAGTTAAATTAAGCTCATGTGATTCAGATTCGAAGTCAAAATAGCCTTTAATCTCTCCATCTAATTTGTATGGAGAGTTTAAAACATTTGTGCCGCCTACACCACTGCCCTCCAAGCTTGAAATATCATTTAAACTGTAAAGATAAGCGATCGAATTTTAGAGAAAAAATTTGAAAGCCAATATAACATGATTCATTTTACCTGAAATACAAATGTACTAAAATTAGTTCAAGCTTTAAACATATAAAGTTTGATGCTAGGAGAAAAAAAAACATCAATAATCGTGCTGGCATTGTTCCTAGTGTATATTAATAAAAAAAAACATTTAGGAAGTAATATCCTTCAAAACGTTTTTAACTTAAAAATGACATAAACTAGAGCAATGAAAGTAATTAAAAATTACTTATGCTAATTCAAAAATAAAATCCACAAGATATATTCCATGCTTAAAAATTTATAAACAAATGAATCAAAACAGGTTTTTTATTATCAAGATTTCTTTTAATAATTTTGAATTATATGAAAGAAAAAAAAAGGACATTAGAATTCTTAAAATCCCACTATCTAAACCCCTCAGGGGCACATCTTCTTCAGATGTGACGGGATTCACGACCCCGAGGTACCCTAGTGTCTGATCTCCTTTCGATTTTTCTTCCTTCCCTCGAGGGTAGGCGAGGGAGCTCTCCATGAGAAGCTGTAGCCACTCTGTTTGCTGCCTGCTTCTTATGGACAGCAATTTACCCCCACGTGTTGGCCTTGCGTGGCGACCCATTAGACGGGAGGTTCATTTCGATCCCCGGTGTATCAATCGGCTGGTATCCCAGTCACATGGCTGGTCTGCTCAAGGGGATCAAGCGAAGGGGTCACTCCTTGGGCTTGGCCTTAAGGGTCCCCGGGAGTGACCCTGAGCGTATAGGTTCCGGCTAGCACCAAGGTAAGCGCCGAGGCTGGGAGAATACCCAGAGCCGGTGGCTGCCTTCCCTTGTTGGGCTCCGTGGTGGGCGGTGCCGTCGAGCCTGAATCCCGACAAATGTTATATGGGAAAAAGAAAAACTGGTCCCTTTAGTGGGCAACGAATAGAATCAACTTCGAAACGACACACTTTTCCAACATATTTTATAATTCACCGCATTTCCACTAGTAATGAAACCTTCCATAATGTATCGCCTTTCTTGGTTGAAAAAGGAATAACTAGTAGTGTAGGCGAAGTAAAATCAACCAAAAAACTTCGGTCTGGCGACCTTCTTGTTGAAGTGGAATCCCCGAAGCAAGCCAAACAAATAGCAAAATTAAATTCATTGTCGACTATTCCTGTTACTGTTAACCCCCGCGCCACCCAGACGCCTTCACCCGGAAATAGTTACGTTTCTGTCGCCAAGAAATCAATTTCTGCTCCTTCCGCCGACAGCAATAAAGATATATCTACTGTTTCTATTTCTAAGCCTTCTGATTCCACTGCAAGAGCACTTCCTCCAATAACCAACTTGCCAATTTCTGCCTCTCCATCTGTTGTTCCGGCCAGTGCAGAAGCTTTAGCTTCGCCTGACTTCACTGATTTTAAACTCGTTACAAACAGAAAAAAGCTGAAAAAGGACTCTCCAACTAAAACAAATAATAGCATCGCCAAAGCTGAAAAGATATCAAAATTTTACACCTCCTCTCGCCGTGAAGTTCTTAACACCGTTCCAACAAAGGATAATATCTGCACTCATCAGTCTGCATTAAAACCTTTTGAAACCAAGAAACCCACTTGTGTTGACACCCAACTTCTACCTATGGCTGTCCTCCCTCCATTAGAAAAAATAGTTTTGCAATTTCGGGAATCTGATGCGGATGCCGAGATGAGCTCCTCCTCTTTATCAGAAGAGGATGCCTTGGAATATGACATGTCGGAGGATTTGGAAGACTCACCTGCAGTTAACAGTCCTCTACCCTCTTCCAAACCACAAAAAGGAGACAAATACAAAAACAGGTAGCATTATTGCTTCTGTTTTGCACATTGTTTGGCTTTAAAAAAAATATTTTAAAAACAAGCGACCTACGCTGAATTGTTTTCTTTAAACTAACTTGTTTAGTTCTTTAATATTTTAAATATTTTCTCTGTATATATTTCGTCCTTGGAATTTTATTTGGTCTTTGCCCACCATGTGATATTTTAGACATATTTTACATCTGATACATTTTAAAACATCTTGCATTTTTTTTTATCTCTTTTCATCGTTCATCTATCCATTTTTGGCAATATGATTTTATCTTTTCATATGCAACTAAGAATTTCAAATTTATTTTAGAATTTGATCTACCTCTTTTAATATAACACCATATATTTTATCACCGTGATCCTGCCTATCTACCATACGTTTGGCGCAGTTTAGCCAAAAATGGCTCTTGCGGCATTAAACCCTAACCAACCAACCCACTATCTAAAAGAATGAAACAATCTTTACAATGACTCTATAGCTATATTTTAGATTTTTTCAAACTTCGAATTGTACGAAAAGAATACAATGCTGTCATTCACTAGATATTTCTATGTGAATTTCGATTTCTTTTGAAACATGATAAGTTACATTAACTTTCATCACTGAACTATGGCCAAAACTTGACACTGAAAAAATATTTCTTGAGGCATCCCCCCCCCTTTACAAGTTTAACTTTATTTTAGAATCAAATTAAAGTTCCTTTAGCATCGTTTTTTAGATACGCTATTACAAAAGACTCTGAAAATGCTATCATTTTTTAACAATTCACTTATTAAATTCAGAACCCCAGACAAAGTATACAATTAAATTAAATAAACACAGCAATCAATAATTGATGCCGTTGAATTTGAACTCCTCTGAGTATTACCCGTTCTGGTGCCAGATGAAATGAATTGTCCTTTCTCTGAGAAAATCTCTGTACGCATTTGAGAGTTCCTAGTCTGATTGAAAATGCAAACATCTTTCTTCACTAAAGTCACGGCATCGGGATCCATAAGGACAGTAAAAGTGCAAGGAGTTCCAAAGAAAGTCATCGCAAGTCGAGAAGTTTTTGCCATGTCTCCCCAAACTAGATTATAATTGCGATATGCACATGGAATGATAAAAGCTCTAGAGTTTTTCTGCAGAAGTTGTGCTTGAACGCCTGAGATATGTTTCTCCAAACTGGCACCGTTATCATATCCTTGTCCGCGTATATTGTCAATATCCAACCTCAAGTGCTTCAGGGTCATGTAGAAGAGTGTTAAACAAGTTTTCGCTTTTGCTGCTTTCCGTTACTAAAAACTTTATAAAAAATTTACATATTCCTGATCCTTTCTATTGCAATCGCAGCTACTTACTTTGAATAGCTTGACCCATAATATTAAATTAATTCTGAATAATTTTTCCAAAATAATGATCGTCCTCGTGTTGCTGAAAAACGGGGCTTTGGAAACTTAAATAATGATCGTAAGTTTCCTTATTTTGGATTTTTTACATATGATTTTGATTTACTGATTATCAAATTTTCCTAGAAATTCAACAACACCAAGATACTTATATTTACCATTATGTGTGTTTCTATCCTGTCTTATTTGTTTTTCTAGCACTTCATAATAGTTATTCCAACAGATAATCTCCCTCAGGGACACATCTTCTTTAGGTGTGACGGGCTTCACGACCCCGAGGTACCCTAGTGTCTGCTCTCCTTTCAAGTTTTTGCCTTCCTCTTGAGTTTCTGATTTTTTCTTCCTTCCCTCGAGGGTAGGCGAGGGAGCTCTCCATGAGAAGCTGTCGCCGCTCTGTTTGCTTCCTGCTTCTCATGGACAGCAATATACCCCCACGTGTTGGCCGTGCGTGGCATCCCATTAGACGGGTGGTATATTTCGGTTCCCGGTGTATCAATCGGTCGGTATCCCAGCCGCATGGCTGGTCTGCTCAAGGGGATCAAGCCAAGGGGTCACTCCTTGGCGTTAAGGGTGGTCACTGTCCCCGGGGGTGACACTGAGCGTATAGGTTCCGACTAGCACCAAGGTAAGCGCCGAGGCTGGAAATGTCCAGAGTCCGGTGGCTGCCTTCCGTGGTGGGCGGTGCCGTCGGGCCTGAATTTCTAACAGTGTCGTATGGGCAAGAAAGAATTACGTCCCTTCAGTGGGCAACAAAATGTTTCGATTCTTTCGAATTCTTATTCTACATTTTTTATTGTGAAACGTATATCTTCGAACAAAGACAGATTTCTTGGCGTTTCGCCATTTTTAGTAGAAAACTCCATATCGGACACAGTAGGTGAAGTTAAATCCATGAAAAAACTTTGATCAGTGGATTTACTGGTTGAAGTCGCCTCATCTAAACAATCGCAACAAATCCTGAAGCTTAAATAAATGTCCACTATCCCAGTTTCTGTTTCTCCTCACGAAACCCTGAATACTTCTAAAGGTGTTATCACTTGTGGAGAATTGTTTCATGTACCGCTGGATGGAATCACTGAAAAGCTGCAAAGTCAGGGAGTGAGCCATGTACGGTGTATAACTATACGGAGAGATGGCCAGCTCCTAAACACGAAGCATCTTATACTTACTTTCAGTTCTCATGTATTGCCGGATTATGTCAAGGCTGGGTATATGCGCCTCTCTCTCCGACCTTGTATCCCCAATCCATTGCGATGTTTCAAGTGCGTTTCGGGCATTCTAAAACTTCCTGCCGCGGGGCACTGACATGTGCTTGTTGCGCAGAAGTTGGCCACGAAAGTACTGGATGTACCGCTAAGGAGAAGTGCGTCAACTGTAAAGGTGACCATACTTCTTTCTCTTGAAACTGCTTAGCATGGAAATTTGAAAAAGAAGTTGTCGCAACAAAAGTAAAAAACCAAATTTATTATCCAGAAGCCCGTAAAATAGTTGTATCCAAAGCACCTACCGCAGGTGCTAGCTACGCTTCCGTAGCCCAAAAGAAAAGCAAAAAGACATACCAATTGAATCTAATTATTTAGGAAAAACATCCACAGTGCTTCAATCTCTGCACTTAATTTCTGAACAGGTCCTACCTCTTTCATCCACTTCTCTAGTTGTAAAGAATGCTCCCATACCAATCTGTGATGATGCTTCAACTTCACAGGATTTGACCTTTTTTAAAACGGTCACAAAAAAGAAAAAAAAAAACTAAGACACAATCCGAACCTACAAATGTTAAACAAAATGAATTTCATTCAGAAAACTCTTAAGTTGTGGACGACCTCGCCTCTACATGCTTCGAATTCTACCATTAGGCATGTCATTACATCTCTTCAATCAGAAGATGCATTGAAGAGCAACAACCATCTACGCATCAAACCCCTATTGACAAATCTATTCTGAAACAAAGACTTCAAAAGGGCCCATTTCGATGGGTTGATTTTAAAGCTTTTTATGACATTAATTTAAGTACCCCTGTATATGACAAATTCTTGAAAAGACATGAAGTTAAAAGGCTGCAATGATTCTTTTTCAACGTTTGTTTTTTGTATTAAGTGTTTTCTAAACATTTTTACTTGTTCGAACCTTTTTTTCGTGAGTTTTGATTGTCCTTTTTTCTTTACCATTGTTGAGAAAATGTTTTCACTTTCTGATAACATTTCACGATATTTATGCAATTACTAGTTTTTTAATAACATTTGTATTTTATCATAAGATTTTATTGTGTTTGTACAAACTGGAATTTTTTTAGAATTTAAACAATTTTAAATTTTACCTTGTGCCTGTAGATCTACCGTGTGTTTGGCGCAGTATAGTCAAATATGGCTCTTGCGCCAATTAACTTCAATATCCAATCCAATCCAACAGATAATCTTTGCTGTATTTTACAACAACTGTGCATGCTTACAAATGCTTTTTGGATAGTTTTTTTTTTTTTATAGTTGTAAGTTAATCATCAAAATCTTTTTAATCGATTAACTCGTCAACGACGGGTGGAATTTCAAGAATATCCGTTTCAATTTATAATGAAAAGAAAAATTCTCGAGCTTCATTTTTCCTAAGAAACTTACGAGACATGGTTATTACACTATAATTTGATAAAAATAAGATAAAATACAAATATTTACTTTGGAAGAGTTGAACGAGATTTTTATTCAATCATTACGGGCGAAGAAGTGAATAATCCTGAAAAGTTGAATAAAAGTTAGCTGCAACGCCTAGTGTCCTCAATTGAGCACAGCATTAAATAGCGTCATATTTGAAAAGGAAAATTTCAAAATAATTCACTACCATATGTTTATGTAGTACTTTAAAATAAAAGTATTATAATGGGTGTAATTACTCATATTGTTTTTAGTTGATGCAGCTGCGCGGAAACCAAATGCACCTGCGAGGCTTAAAAAATAGCAAAACGGCGATGAAAATCACGAAATTTTAAACAGTAGCGCTGCATGAAAATTTATAGGAATGCTCATCGTAATGTCATCTACCACTGTTAAAAATAAAAAATCTTTTCGAGAAATCAAAACGATTCTACACACCGTTTTATTCACTGTCCTTAAATGAGGACGCTGGGCGTTAATGGGTTAAGTGTACAAGTACATACATGTATATTTAGACAACTGTTTCACAAATTAAGTTAAAAATAACTATAAACTATTACGAAAGGTACGAAATACTTACTAACTGAAAATTAATGGAGAAAAATTATTTTCTGTTCGTATAGATTAAACTTGGGTATTCTTGAGTATTATTTGGAGTTACGATAGCTACATCAGTGCAGTCAATGCGATGATACCAGTTAGTTGCATGATATTTGCATTTTTTTTTCCTGGAAGATAGCGCAGTGGCCAACATGGCGCTGAGAGCTGTCGACGTCAATCTCACACCGAGAGATAAGATGAAGATTTTGTAAGAA
This sequence comes from Araneus ventricosus, assembly GCA_013235015.1. Classification (NCBI taxonomy): domain Eukaryota; kingdom Metazoa; phylum Arthropoda; class Arachnida; order Araneae; family Araneidae; genus Araneus; species Araneus ventricosus. The sequence continues at coordinate 14,656 of BGPR01014421.1, forward strand.
AAACTTAATGGTGTACATGATATTTTTAAGAGAGTTTCTGAGAAAAAGTCTACTAATGCTCAAGACAAGGTTGAATTTTCAATCACTCACGTTTTTCAAAATTAGTTGCATGATATATGCATGGTTTTCCTGGAAAATAGTGGAGAAGCAACATGGCGCTGAGGGCTGGCGACGTCAATCTCATAGCGGGAGATAAGGTGAAGATTTTTAAAGAAACTTTTCCGTCCCAATAAGAAATTACAACCTTGATTCTACCAAAGAGTTGTTGAGCGAGAGGAAATTTTGTCAAGTGAAGTGTTGGAGCAAAACGTTGATTTGCAAAAACTTTCAAAAGAATTATAAGAGGAAATTTCAGCTGCCGAAATTTGCAACTGTTGTATGAATTCATGAATTTTCATCCAATTGATTTTTTTTCTTGAAGTTCTGTGCATTGCTTTTTGCAATCAAGTAAATTAGAAGCCGAAGGAGATCGCTGTCGAAATGGTGTCAATGAACGGAAAATGAAGTATAAGGATAAATGTCAGAGCTGGTGATGCTAAGATCTAGCAAGGGCGATGATGTGGCCGTAAGGTGCGTTGGAATACACGTATTTAGAATACTAGGTTCTTTTTCTATTAACTAAGTTAAAAAAAATCGTCAGCTACCGTACTGAAATAGGTCGAGCCAAGAGCTGGTTGTTTGATATTAAAGTCACCCACGATGATAAAAGGTTGAAAAATTTGACTGACGAAACTAACAAACCAGGTATCTGAAAAAGTTCCTCTATGAGAGTAAATGTTAACGATGGTGAGTGATTGATGATAACGCATAATATTTTTATTGCTTGTGCTTCAATATTAGCTAATGGGAGCTGTAATGCAATAATATGACTAGAAAATATATTGTCAACTGCGACAAGCAGGTCGCCTCTACCATCTGAAAGTATATGTCTGCGATATTATTGTTTTGCCAGAGAGAAAAATGTGTATTCGAAGGTTTAAGTATCTTTGCATATGTAACTATGAATTTCAAACTTATTTTAGAATTTCATCTACCATACGTTTGGCGCAGTTTAACCAAAAATGGCTCTTGCGCCATTAAACCTCATACAACCAACCAAAGGTTTAAGAAATGTTTCTTGAAATGCAAGAATATTAAATTTAGAAAAAAAAAAAAGATTTTGCACGAAGTCATTTTAGATTTGATTCTGCCGGTATTCCACTGAACAAAGGGCATATTAAAATTAGAGGACATTGTGAAAAGGAGAAAACACACCAAAAACAAAGCACCCTGGTGCAAAAAGCCCGAAAACGGAAGCAAAAACTAGGTTAAGGGGAGTCGGTACCCCCTATACCGCTAATGTTAAATTGGCCATTTTTAGGTACCTTTCTCTCGCAATGTATTATAGATACATGTTTGAAATTTTTTATACAGTTTAAGTGCACGTTGATCTTTAAACTGAGCAGATTTCTTACATTAATATAGCTTGGTTTTTTCTTAATTTTTAACTGTATGTCACGATGAATGTTTCAAAAATTGACCTCTCCTAACACGCGATCACAGCTATTAAGAATTACTTTTGAAATAATAAAGCCATATCTGCTCAGTATATACATTTATATATATAGAATAGGTGTTAAAAATTTCAAAAGCATATAAATAGTAGATTTTGAGAAAAAGGTACTCGCAGTTTCAAAAATGTCATTTTCAGATAGTTAAAGGTAAAAACATTGCCTAATCAAAATATCTCAACACAATAGCATGCAATCTATGCATTTTTTTAAACCTTTTCCTTTCATCTTTCTCTGATATACATTTTTTATTCCTCCTTCCCATTAATTGCTGAGAAAAGGCACATTTTGTCCTTAAAAACCTTGCCTCCATACGACAATGTTACGTTTCGTATTAATTATACTACAAATACAAATTCTCATTCATAAATTCTACAGGTGCAAGTTTTATTTTTTTTCTAGAGATTAAGTATACATTTACATCTATACTGAAGTGGCATTTTACAGAAACAGAAATTTGGGGGGGGGGGG
>BGPR01014421.1:16686-39241 GCA_013235015.1 Araneus ventricosus
TGTATAGAATATGTGGTGAAAATTTAAAGTGTTTGTATAGGATGATTTTTAAGAAAAATATAGTAATTTTAGAATCAAATATTTTAACACCCAGAGTCCTCATTTGACAGACTTGTTGGGAGATGCTCCGAGTATTAAATTATTTTGCTTTCTTACTGATATTGGCCTTTTTCATCTTGTTTGATTAGTTTCTTCTGATTTTTTTTGCATTTGTCTGCTTTTTTAAAGTTTATTTTAAAATTTGAGTCTTTATTCCCTATCTTATGTTTGGCGCAGAATGGTCAAACTTGGCTTTTGCGCCATAAAACTCCAATCAATCAATCTTTAAGAAAAATATACTTTCAGTTTCGAAAATGGTCACTGTGCATTTTTCAAAAACTGACGTACTCCAACACGATATATACATATATTTCTGATTTTTGTCAATGGCTCTTGCGCCATTCAACCTCAACCAAACTTCTGATTTTTGTCTAATAGCACAAAAATTTTACTTCAGTATATACATTCATAGGTCTAAATGTATAAGATACCATCATATGTCGAAAGTACGTGATGTAAATCTCAAGTGTGTGTATAAGGTAGTTTTTTTAAAAGCAGCTACAAGCAGTTTCGAGAACAGTCACGGTGCATTTTTCAAAAATGAGGTCAATATAAATCAGATATCCTATATGTAAAATATAAGAAAAAATTTCACTTTTTTCAATTGTGTCAATAATCGGTGAGCACATCTAGTACATGAAAATCAATTCACAAAACCTAACCGGACTCAAACTCAAAGATTTTACCTTCCTGGTAAATTCCTTTCTTTTGTTTAAAAAACCCTTTTAATCCTGTTATAATCTTTAGAAGGATTTAAAGTGTAAACACATATCAGACAGAACACAAAACAAAGAAAAACTTGTTACCCATTGTAGAAAACGTGGTTGAACAGGTGAAGAAATCAAAATAAACAAAGCTAAACATGCGAACACAATTGCAGTTAAACTGCTGCTCGCTCGCAGTGAAATAATAAATAAAATATTGTAAGGATGCAGATGCAGCCTTCGGTTAAAAGTCCAGTGTTTACGTTTTTATGTGTCAAAGTGGGTGTGGCGCGGCAATTAAAGAGATGTTTACATTTTCAAGTTTATTTTAACTGACTTTTAATATGAGCAGGAACAAAAGATTTATATCGTTGGAAAAGTCTTAAAAAGGAGAATTCAAATATATAAAAATTAGAAAATCGAATTTTTGAAAGTTATAGGGTACTGACTCCCCTTCTCCTTTGGAAGCTGAACACTGTCATTAAGGTATCCCTCATACCCTCGGAGACCATTTTGAGAAATATCATTTAAAATAAATATTGTAATTGCATATTGTGATCAATATTGCATAAAAATTTCAATTAAGATAAAAACTTTTAAAACTATTATATTTTTAAAAAATTGAAATTTTAAAGAGTTAAATTGAACAAAAATTTACAAAACCTGTGGCGCAGTTAGACATAATAATATGAAAAAAATTGCAATTTAATTATGTTAAGATACTTTACTAGAAACTAGAGAAAGTAAAAGAGTTTTATTTAAATACAATTCTTCAAGTTTTGAAAAAGAATTTTACAGTATCCATTTCGGTAAGCAAATCATCTTCGGTAAGCAATTAATCTTCAATTTTACAAACTTAGCAGCTAACACATCCCATTCAGCCCTATAAAGTGCCTTTTCAAAATAAGCATCAAAATTCTGTTTCTTACTACATGGGACACAGTCATGAAAATCCATATTAAAAAGGAACCCTTGGTTATAGTCGATACATTCACTCTTTGAAATTACAGATAAATTTCGAGAAATAAAGTCCAATAAACACTTACAATAAGAATATCAGCTCCTCAAAACCTTATGAAGTATCAGCATCCCAGCCGTCCAATTTTTCGTCATTTGGATCCTTGCGAGTTTCAAAAATCGCATGTTCTTTAAGTGTATAAGCCAGCAAACTAGACTTAACATAAGCAAAAATTCGTTTGTATGAATCCCGCAACCGTTCAATTTGAACTCTGAGGATCACCCTTTCTGGTACCAGATGAAATGAATTGTCCTTTCTCTGAAAAAGTCTCTGTAAACTAACACACATTTGAGAGTGCCCAGTCTAATTCAAAATACAAACATCTTCTACTGTCACGGCATCGGGATCCATAAGGGGAAGTGCGAAGTGCAGATAAAACAGAACTCCATACTTCAGGCTTCAAACATACTCCTTCTTTCGTTGGATGAAGGAATCCGTTATCGTCTTTTGAGTACCCTCGATTCTGAACTCTAGTTTCCTTATGAAAAGTATTTACTGCAACGAACAAGCCGTCCCCAAGATGAACCATATTTTTTGGCAAGGAACTCGGAGAAATTTCTGGTTCCGTACTTTCGATACTACACAGTTTTTTAGCCGCTTGTTCATGTTTTACACTCTTGCGGTTTGGAGCTTTCACTAGCTTTAGCGAATGACTTTTTTAAACAAATTCCGATAAGTTCAGCAATAGAGCACACAAGTCAAGCTAACGAACTGCAGAACGGGCTAAGGTCCAAAATGAAATGGCGGACGGAAGAGGATGAGTCTCCCAAAAGGGGAAAATCTTTTGCTCACTTCACTTCTTTAGAACAGCCAATCAGAACATTCCATTTACGATACCTGTGGTATCGATGCACTGAGTGTACCATGTTGTATTCACTGTTAGCCAATCAGAACATGGGATGCAGATGCTGATCATTTGACACTGAAAACAGAAAAAGCATGTAAAAATTATAAAAACAGCCAATAAATTGTAAAATACAGTCAAACATACTCGAGGAGACAAAAGAAAGACTGTGTCACTGAAAGAGCTTTAAGAGGCAGTCAGGGGCAAAAAAGCAATTAAGTGACTGAAGGGTTGAGTGACCTAATTTCGTCATGGCCATCACCAAAAATACAGAAAGAATTATCAAACAGGGATGGGAAATGTATCAAAATGTCCGGAAAAATCACCGGAAGAACTTCCAGGTGGAAAAATTCGTTTAGAAAAATAATTGCACCCAGGAGGGGGGAGGGTGAAAAAACCGGAAAAATGAGACATTAAAATGTTAATAAAATAAAAACTATTAGTCTAAATTGCAAGTATAATGAATCAAAATGTTTGAAAACACATGCTCGATGCTACACAACGTAGAAAAAAGCAGGAAAGGGTGGCTAATCAAAACCGGAAAACATTTCGGCACCAAAGGGTAGAGCGAGATTGCGTCATCCATGAAATGTCCGAAATAAAACTAATTAGCTCATTTAAACGGGAAAAACCACTCTCCCACTAATTAATAGGGGGTGCAACATCGTATGCAAAAAGAATTGAGTCAAAAAAGTTAATATTAAGGAAATTACGGACGTGTTTAATCTGGCCAGAAGCCGGATGCGAAATGTAAACAAACCGATTGCCGAGAACAAAATGATCCATAAAATAAAAACTAAATACACAATATACACATATTATACGTCAAAATGCTCAGGAGAACACACTCTATAATAATAATGCGCTTTAAACACTCTAAATACAAAAATTCCGCAAGTCGAAAAATGGGGTGGGTCAAGCGTCATGTTAGCGTCAGGGCCGCCATGACAGTTGAAAAATAGGAAAATCGCTGTAACTTGCCCAAAAATTAACCAATTAACATGAAATAAGTTTTAAACGACTCGGAATTATGTTCCGGTTAATAGGAGTATAAATATGATCAGGATTAAATAGAATAAATATGAAAAATGAAATCGATCAAAGGTCCCATGTTAAGTCTGGGACGTTAGCATTAACACATATACACACAGTAATTTGACCATAACTTTTGAACAAAATAACCAAATAACACAAATAATATATCAAACTGATCAGAATTGCATGTACTTTAACAAAATAAAAACATTATTTCACTCACCCTGGCTGAATCGATGCGAATTAGAAATTAGTCATCTACCCTGTTATCCCGGGTAGGGTGGGGGAAGAAATCCATATAAGTCTTCATAAAAAATGCACAAATAATCGATGTAATCCGAAATTTGGGGAGGGTTCGCCAAATCTACTCCCCCGTCGAATCAAAAAGATTCAAGTCGATCCGGTCAGTGGTTTCCGGAAAATCCGGGAAAAACCGGTCGAGGGGCTTCGCTCCGGAGAGCTATCCCACACACAGATTTTTCGAAGTCCACACAAAGTGGATTATTTCGAAAAATATTTCTCGTAGAGAAATAAAAAATAGCTCAGCATGTAGATCACGAGATGGCACACACACAGATATAAAAATAAAAACTCTGTGACGAGTTTTTGCAGGTTTTTTCGAAGACCAAAGCGGAGCACGAAAAACGGTTCGAATGGTTCCCACAGAATTAAACAATTGAACTCGACGACTTTGAAACACGAGTTCCGGCAATAGTTGATTTTTACCCCCTATCCTGTGTTCTCTGGTATAGTGGTTTCCCACCATATGCTGTACTTTCACCGTACGTTTGGCGCAGCATGGCCACATTTGGCTCTTGCGCCAATAAATCCCAAACCAACCAACCAACTGGTATAGTGGTTAGTGCGCTTCCCTGCAAACTCTATGAACGCGAGTTCGAATCCAGCTATGAGGGATTTGAAGTGTTGTCACAATCTGCAACGAAATCGTAGAAGTAAGTTCAATTAAAAATTAGATAAATCATATTCTTGAAATTAATGATTAAGCCTTCATTAATTAAGATTCCTAATTGATAATATTTCAGCTTTGATTAATTCAGATTTTTAATTGATGTAATTAACTTACTTTCGAGATAACTCAAGAAAGGATGAAAATCTCTAAGTCGGACAGATTTGGTGTCCGCAATATTCCATTATTTTTTAAATGTCGCTCTAGAGCAACAATATACGTAAGAATGAAGATATTAACTTACAGATACTTTGGTTGGTACCATGCAGGTTGCGGTCGCCAAACCTAGTAGAGCCAAAATATCCCGACGAGATGCACGTTTCATCAATGAACAAAACCTTGTCTCATTTAGAATGCCAGCTTCGAAATTCTCTACAAAACTCCTGTCTAGCCTGCTTATGAGACGCAGTTGAACTTAGCTTACGGACTGCTATTCTACTTTTCAGTCCAGATACATGTAGACTTCTTCGAATTCTTTGGTCGTACACCTTTTTAAAGTTTTACATCAAGTAGAAAGAGGCTCGCTGACTCGCTATGATTTGTGCTCACTATTACAAACAGCATATATTAAAAATAACATTTTCCTCATCATTTGTTATACTCTAACCAAAACATCACCTCAACACAAAAGTCATCGTAACCCAAAAGTCATCACCTCATACACAATGTCTCGGATCTCTCAATTTTTGAATCTGAGTTGGTCAGCAGCATCCAAATATTTATATGTCGTATCATGAATAAATGTCACATATTGTATCTGTTGGAAAATAAACGTCTTCTACCTAAAGTAATAGGAAAAAAAAATATGTTGCATTTTTTCTTATTTATTTAAGACCAGTACCCTTGCCAAGAGCTTTGTTGAAGGCAATTGGTTTTTGTTCTCTTATTTATACGTTTTAATGCTGTTATCTCGACACAAATTTATAACTTTGTCTGGCGCAGCATAGCCAACATAATGGCTCTTGCGCAAAAAAAAAAAAAAACCAACGAACCAACTCTTGTCAAGAATCATACTTACTGTTTTCGAGCTGTCCAACAAAATTTTGTTGAACTTTTCATAGCTATTCACAAACCGTAATTGGGACTTATTCAGTGATATGCCCCATCTTCCCAGAAACTGTTGAGAGCCAGTTTTGCAACCGTTCTCCTTCCGGGGTTTAACTCAATATTTTCCGGGTTTAGTTCCACTTTTTCCTTTCTTTATACTGAGATATATAAGTTTCTTTGCCCTCTTTTGAGGTGTAGCCTGTCGGCCACCCACTGGCTTCTTGTTTAATCATAAGAAAAAGATCAATATACATGGAACAAGTCCGTAGAGCTATTCTCAAATTGGTATATTTCAAAAATCTGAAAATAAATTTTAAAAAAGTATTAATGAAATCACTAGAACACTACATTTCAATATAATCATAATAAAAGAAAATTCTCTTATTTTTTTAATTTTATACTCTTTCTCCACTGCTTTTTTTCACTTCTTCCGTTACGCATGTCCCAATAATTTCTCGTTCCTCTTCGCTGTGTTCACAAGGAGTTTCTTGTCTGCTTTTGCAACACGTTTGACATAATGGGAACAATAACTTTCAATGTTGACGAAAGGGAAGCACCGGATTGTACAGACCTCTTGGAGGCAGGATCGTGCATTTTACAAATCCAAAGTAATTTTGAATATCTTCAAAATTTTCTGTTATTACTGTTGGATTGCCAACAGAGTAACTGTAATAAAAAAATAACACTTATAACCTGAGACGGACATGAAAAAATAACCCTTTCAAAAAATTACCTGCTGTTTTTGTTGCACCAAGGATAAAGACTTGTAAAATCAATGTATTTAACCGTCCCTTCATAATATAGCTTAATTGCATTGGTGCGTCCTCCAAAAAAGGCATCGCGAGGGTTTAGCCGGTCGGTGACGTCATAGTTTTTGATTAAGTCATGCTCCTAGTTCTCAATTACTTGAAAACCTTTGCTTCTTAAGATCTTGGATATTTCTTTAGTTTTCTCATATAGACATCGCATGTTGAGGTCTCTAAGAGGGTTGACAACTTCTGGATCAAAACATGAAATGCATCCATGGAAAACCCCTCAGGGGCACATCTTCTCTAGATGTGACGGGATTCACGACCCCGAGGTACCCTAGTGTCTTTTTTTCCTTTCGTTTTTGTCTCCCCTTGAGTTTTTTGCTATTTTCTTCTTTCCCTCGAGGGTAGGCGAGGGAGCTCTCCATGAGAAGCAGTTGCCGCTCTGTTTGCTTCTTGCTTCTCATGGACAGCAAATTACCCCCACGTGTTGGCCGTGCGTGGCGACCCTTTAGACGGGTGGTACATTTCGGTCCCCGGTGTATCAATTGGCTGGTATCCCAGTCGCATGGCTGGTCTGCTTAAGGGGATCAAGCGAAGGGGTCACTCCTTGGGCTTGGCGTTAAGGGTGGTCACTGTCCCCGGGGGTGACTCTGAGCGTATAGGCTCCGGTTAGCACCATGGTAAGCGCCGAGGCTGGAAATACCCAGAGCCGGTGGCTGCCATCCCTTGTTGGGCTCCATGGTGGGCGGTGCCGCCGGGCCTGAATATCTACCATTGTCGTATGGGCAAAAAAAAATCTGGTCCCTTCAGTGGGCAACGTATCGATTCATCGTCTAAGCGAAATATTTTTCCAACTTTTTTTGTAATAGCAAGAATTTCAACTAAAAATGAAACCTTTCATGGCGTATCTCCTTTCTTGGTTGAAAAGGCAATAACAAGTGGCGTAGGTGAAGTTAAATCCACTAAAAAACTTCGGTCTGGTGACCTTCTTGTTGAAGTGGAATCCCCGAAGCAAGCCAAAGAAATAGCAAAAATAAAATCACTTTCAACGATTCCCGTTACTGTCAAACCTCATGCCACATTGAACTCATCTAAGGGAGTTATTTCCTGCGGTGAGCTACTCAACGAATCGGAAGAAAAAATTACCGAAGAACTCAAAAGTCAAGGAGTGATCCATGTGCGTCGTATTACGATACGGAGAGATGGCCAACTCCTCAATACAAAGCACCTGATTCTAACGTTCGACTCCAACAAATTACCTGAACATATTAAGGCAGGATATATGCGCCTTTCTGTTAGGACATATATACCAAACCCACTCCGCTGCTTCAAGTGCCAACGTTTCGGACATTCGAAAACTTCTTGCCGCGGGACACTGACATGCGCCCGTTGTGCAGAAGTCGGGCATGAAAGCACTGACTGCACCCGAACAGAAAAGTGTGTTAACTGCAAGGGGGAGCACACTTCTTTTTCTCGAAACTGTTTTGCCTGGAAACAGGAAAAAGAAATTATAACCACAAAAATAAAAAAGCAAATCTCGTATCCAGAAGCAAGGAAACTTGTGAAATCCCAGACGCCTACACCCGGAAAAAGTTACGTTTCTGTCGCAAAGAAATCAATTTCTTCTCATTCCGCCGACAGAAATAAAGATATCGCTACTGTTTCTGTTTCTAAACCCTCCGATTCCACTACAAGAGCATCTCCTCCAATAACCAACTCGATAATTTCTTCCACTCCATCTGTTGCTCCGGTCCGTGAAGAAGCTTTGGCCTCGACGGACTTCACTGATTTTAAACCTGTTTCAAACAGAAAAAAGTTGAAAAAGAACTCGCCTACTAAAACAAATAATACCATCGTGGAAAAGATCCCACGAATTTACACGACCTCTCACCTTGAAGTTCCCAACTCTATAACAACGAAGGATAAAATCTCTACCCATAAATCTGCATTGAAACCTTCTGTAATCGCCAAACCTACCTCTGTTGACATTGAGCTTTTGCCAATGGCTGTTCTCCCTCCATTGGAGAAAAGAATTTTACAGTCTCGAGAGTCGGATGCTGATGCCGAGATGAGCTCCTCCTTTGCATCAGAAGAGGATGCCTTAGAGTACAACATGTCGGAGGACTTGGAGGACTCGCCTGCAGCTATCAGTCCTCCACCCCCTTCCAAACCTGAAAAGGCAAACAAAAATAAAAACAGGTAGCATTATTGCTTCTGTTTTGAACTTTGTTTCTTTTTTCTTTAAAAAATATTTTGAAAACAAATGACCTACACTGAATTGTTTTTTACCACTAACTTATTTTGTTCGTTCATTTTTTAAACACTTTCTCTATATAGATTTAGTCCTTGAAATTTTACTTGGTCTTTGTCCACCATGTGATATTTTAGACATTTTACATCTGCTGTGTTTTAAAACTTGCATTTTTTTATCTCTTTTCATCCTTTCTCTATCCATTTTTTGGTAACATGATTTTCTTTTCATATGCAAATATGAATTGCAGATTTATTTTAGAATTTTATCTACCTATTTTAATAAAACACCATATATTTTATCACCGTGATCTTGTTTATCTACCATACGTTTGGCGCAGTTTAGCCAAAAATGGCTCTTGCGCCAGTAAACCCCAACCAACCAACCAACCAACCAACCAAGCATCCATGGAAAAAACAACCCCGCTTGAAAAACGAACAAAATTAAAAAAAAAAGATTTTTATTAAAGTCATTATCCTAATTTTGTACAAATAAAGTATAAATCTTACTTACGTGATATTGATAGATAGTATTTTGTTCCTCTCAAAAACCATTTAAAGCATGTTTTATCTTGATTCCATCCTTCCACTAGAGAAAATCCAGCCATCGTGTACAATCCATACTATAATTCCCCGATGTATATCCATTCACTATCCATAGCAATAAAATATGGTTTTATGTGCTTTGACCGGAAAACAGCCATACATGCTGATGCAATAGTTACATAGCTGAAAAAGTAGAAAAAAACATACAGGGTGTCCAGAAAAGGACTCCCTGATTTCAAAATTAAATATCTCGAAAACAAAGATCGATAGAGGAATGCAGTAAACGGTATGTTTATTGTGAAAGCTGTAAGAATTTTATACAGCAGTTTGAAATAATAGTTACCAAAAGCTGCTAACAGATGGCGCTGTACAGCTCATATCAGCATACATAAATGAAATAATCGTATGAAAACATTCTTTGCAAAAAATCACATCACAATGTTTTCAAAATGTTCACCATTGGCACAACAGAGGTGGCGCAAACGAAGAATGAAATTTTCCATCACATTTCGTACTATCTCAACAGAAATGGATTCACATGCCACACAGCTCGCCGATTCAAGCTCGTCCAGCGTGGCGGGATGCTTCGGGTAGACAATGTCTTTCAATGTGCCCCACCAAAAATAGTCACAGGGAGTCAAATCCGGCGAATATGGAGGCCAATCCATGCCTGCACCAGTAAATTTGGGATATTCCAAAGCAATGACTCGATTCCCGAAGTATTCATCAAGAAAGCGAAACACTTGTTCGGTACGATGTGGTCGGGCTCCATCTTGCATAAACCATTCCGTACGTGGTCGATCCTCTAACACTTGCTGTGTGGCGACAAATTGTTCCAAAATTCCAACGTAACGTTCACTAGTGACCGTTTCTCGAATGAAAAAAGGGCCAATAATGCCTCTGCTGCATACTGCAGCCCACACAGTAACTTTAGGAGAATACAGGGGTTTCGCTTCACACCAATATGGATTTTCGGAACCCCAAAATCGCCAGTTCTGTTTATTCACGATTCCATTCAGGTGGAAGTGTGCTTCATCTGTAAACCAGATGCAGCCAACATCAAATCCTTCACTATCAATCATTGTGAGCATCTGATTAGCAAAGTCAACCCTTTGTTGCACAGCTCGTACGGGTATGGCCTGGTGAGTTTGAATTTTGAATGGAAACATGTGTAGGCTCTTTCTCAGTATTTTCTGCGTACTGGAACGCTTCAAACCCGTCTCAGATGCAATTCTACGGACGGATGACATTGGATTTTGCTGAATAATTCCAGAAACTGTGGCGACATTTTCAGGCGTAACTGTAGTTTGCTGGCGGCCAACATTCCCCACTAGATCATCAGTTACGCTGCCTGTTCGTTGAAATTTGGCGAAGAGCGTACGAATGGTTTTCGCATCGGGTCCTTTTGGAACATTAAATCGTGCTTGAAAACTGCGCCTTGTTGCCGTAGGACTCTCTTTTAACCTGTGGTACTCTAGCACCAGAAAAACGCGTTGTTCAATGGAGTACATGGTTTTAATCTCTTCCTTCGGTACGCTAACCTCCTTTCACGCGTCAATAGTGGAACTGATCGCTCTGGGCTTCCGATCACTATTTATACTAGGCATTACGTATGGCGATTACAGCGCCATCTATTTGCAGCTTTTGTAACTATTATTTCAAACTGCTGTATAAAATTCTTACAGCTTTCACAATAAACATACCGTTTACTGCATTCCTCTATCGATCTTTGTTTTCGAGATATTTAATTTTGAAATCAGGGAGTTCTTTTCTGGACACCCTGTACAAACATCTACTTACATTAATATTGATATTACATTTATATGTAATTAAACGAAATTTCTACCAACCAAAATCGGTCAACATTAGCAACATCAATAAACTGACGGCGAAATTCCAAGCAGCATCGTCGCAATATGTCGACATCAGATCTGTATATGATAAAAAATGTAGGTAATAATAATTCTTAATCTTTTTTGTACTATTTTCAAGTGGAGGAATATAATTTTTTAACCTGCGGTAGTCTAGCATTTCCTTTCGGAATCAAACGGTTCTTTTCTCCTTTTCTCATACCATTCCAAAAACTCTTTTCTTGCTGGCTTAGACATAGTATCGGGACTGTAATAGCATTTATCTGTAAGATCTCCAACATAATTCTGATTTCCATATGTGTTGAATAGATGAGGGAATTAACGTTTCTTCAATTCACTAATTGCGAAAGTTTTTGGGAGCTTAGAAAGGGCCATGGGGAGAAAAATAACGAGTCTATAAATTTGATGGCCAAAATTTTTGCTTCTAATAACATTATTTTAGATCCCTGAGGGATAATCCTGTGTTCATAACCTTTCTCTAGAAGCCATCGCAGAACAAACTGCCCATCGAATCCTTTCATGTTATGTGCTGTCACCGTGTGTCCTTTGTGACGTACTTTGAAAACATACTTGCAAAATTGATCCGATGTTTCTTCACCTTGGAAAATGTCTTCTCTACTGTCAAAGTACTGTAAAACTGCAAAGTTTACCTTGTGATCCCCTGAATTTTGATTAGTCTCGAAGAAGAGAAGATTTTAACTGGGTGCTTTTGCTTCCACTTGTTGGAGAAAGCATAGTTGTTCAGATGGGACAAACTTTGAACAGCTTTTACATAATATTCCACCACATCGATGATTTTCTATAGCACATTTACTCCTCAAAATAATTCGACAACAGCGATGGAAATAAAAGTAAATTAGCTTTATTAATTGCATAAGAAACTCAGTTTTATGAATAAGTACCTTATCACAAATGTCCTGCGTTTTGTGCGAGTCATAACATTCTGTCGATTGGCAGTTTCTGTCACAGTCGGAGCATCTCACAGTTTCTGTTTTAAAACATCCTAGTCTGCGGCAAATGTGATATACATGTTCACATCGATGGTTTATCTGCGATTGAAATGGTTTATTGCAATACTCACAATGAAAATTGGTTCCTTAAAATCCCTTCGTTGATTTAATTGGATCAATATGACTGTTATGAAACCACAAGTAAATTTCTTGTCTTGTTCGCTACCTTTATAATCAGCCTTTCAAAGAAGGAAAAACAATGAATGTTCAAAATTTGATTGTTAAATCACGGGTAGAAAAAAAGAAAAAATATATCCATTTACTTGATTCATTTTTTCTGTTCTGATTACTATTACTTGTGTCTTCAGATATCTTTCGAATTTGGAAATTTTTTCAAATCCACAGAGATCCACAGGAATGGAAAGCGAACTATGAAGAAGTAATGCTTTTCTCGTTAACAAATCGCAACTTTGTTTTCTTCATGTGTTCAATTCAAGATCGTTTTTCAAAAACGCTTTCCCGAGCAAAATAGCCTTGGCGCAAAAAACATTTAATTCGTCTTTGTTTGTGATGTGTATCACTGGCGATTTCCTTATTCGGTCTTCTTCCGGAATGAAAACGCACCTGTTTCTTCCACCTCCAACAGGTCGCCTGATGATGACATTGTTGACACTGAAGCCTTCATCCAATTTCACTTCCTCCTTAGATTGCAAGACGTGCAATACTCGACCTACGAAGCTCCCTACAGTCATATCGGAGACTCTCATGAGGCAGGTGGAGATGGGTGTGTCTCACTTCCCGTCCTCTGTATCCGTAGTTTCATTTCAGTTCAAATGATTTCCATAACCTTAAAGAGCTCTACAATACGACTTTGAAACACGTGTTCTGACAATAATTGCTATGGTAACGTTAAAACTCAAATAGATTATTTTTAGCTGGAAGTGTACCGTCCCGTGAAGTTCTGTGGTTAAAGCTCCTGCCAGCTCTATGAACGCGGGTTCGAATCCCGGCCAGGATGAGTTTGAAGCTTTGTCACGTTTGGCCTTAAACCAACTTCATTGCACTAAATGATCGTTCACAAAATGCTGTTGATAAAGGTGACGTCAAGTTTGGCGCAGCATGGTCAAACCTATGGTTTTTGCGCTACAAATTCAAACTTATAAAGGTGACGTCAGAACGAGAAAATAACTTTGAATGCTGAAGGCAAAGCGTTTCCTAATTTAAATGCTACCTTTGATGGATCAGCAAAATTCGAGCCACTTTCACTTGAATCTAGAAGCATTTGTGATTCAGTATGTAAGAATTTTAATTCCTCTGAAAAAAAAATTCTGGATGGGATTCTACTATTGATTTTACAGATTCAATTTAACAATTTTTTCTCTTTGCTGGAATGGTAAAAAAATGTTTGATTAGGTTCAAATGCTGAAAGAGTATTCTTTAAATCATCGTTAACGCATAAAGCGAAAAAATCCAGCCTTAAATTCTTTTCGATAATAGGTCATCAAATCGACATTGCAAGTTTTTTCTGGATTATCATATTTTTTTTGGCGTATGACGCAATCTGTGGTTCTTTAAGTAATCATCTTCGGGGCTAATATGAAGCTTCTTTCCAAAGCATTATTCTCATTAATTTCAGTGTCGTTGTTCATTTCTTGGAATGATTTTATCGTACCATGAATCAACTCCATGGCATCAGTCATATTGAATTCTTCCCTTTCTAGTGCTTCCGTTAATTTTTTTATTTTAAACATAACATTTTTAGTAGAAACAACTAACAAATAAAATCAAAATCTAATATTATTTATAAAACCCCAGAAGCAACTGCACGTGACTTGCTATCAAAATCTTTGGTATTGTTTTTAATTTCTTCCAAAATATACACGATACCTTCATACGCGATCCAAAGAGCTTTGACAGAATCAGCCCTAGCAGTCCACCCTTTTAGATAGATTTTTCAACTGCAATGAATTTTCAATGGTTTCCACCTCAGCGTGCAGATTTTAAAAACTTTTATTGCTGCTTGAAAAAAAACAAAGATTCTAAAACATTGAAATATTCTCTAATTAAACTAGTCGCGTTACTTGCAGTTTCAACAAATATATTAATTCTGTGAGACTGACATGGAACGTAGAAATTTGTTTTCACATTTTTCGGATAATTTCTGCTGCATACCTTTATGCTCTCCGGACATATTTCTTTCAAAATCGCTATTTTGCAAGAGATACAATTTTCGTTGCTGGGATTGCTGACAAATTAAGAGATGGAAAAAATTTTCAGCTAACTTCCCTCGCGTTTTCTTGGTATGCGCAACTTCCATCTTCAGAAGTCTCTAGGTACAGGACCTTCATTCTCAGCAGTGATATACCGAATGTTTATAGCGTTATCTTGGTGAGATGAGTCTGGTGTCATATCAGCTATGATAGAAAAAGAAATGTTATATCACTTTCTTCTAATATAACACCTTGCGTCCTGGATCCCAATAAATCAATAAATTCATTTTGTGAAGTGTTACTTAAATATGTGACGTGACGGGGTGTTTGATCGGTATCATCTAACCATTTATTCATAATGACACAGTGCCGAGAAACTAAATGGACAATTTGCTTAAAGTTCCGGTCATTGTTTTCTACTTTTTCTTGGCCTCGAAATCGAAAAGCTCAGCTTTGTCTCCTACGGGTTTTCGCGACATTAAACAAGAGTTGTAAAATTTTCATGTGATATTCTTTCTCTTGTTCTTTGATCTTATTTTCTCTTATAGATTTGTCAAGTAGGGCGTTTACAAGGGTTCCTGAATGAACAAAATGCCATAAGTCGCTCATAGCTGCTCGATGCTACTCTACAGTGAAATGCGCATCCAGTATCCCTTATTTGTTGAAAATGAAATCCTTAAATCGATAATATATACGGACTCCATGAGCGTTCTGCAGTCATTAGATTCTCCATCTTTGGGTCATCCGCTCATTCAAGAGGTGAAGAATATGTATCTTCATCTACGTTTGAAGAATTTTCGAGTGGTGTTTTATTAGGTCCCTTCTCACATGGGAATTGCTAGAAATCACATGGCAGATGTAGCAGCAAAGCCCGCCACTATATTTTTGCCCCAGTGCCTTTATTATGTGGATATACCATCAGCCATTACTCATTGCTCATCTTATTCAGGCTACTTTCCTCTTTCTTTGTGTTGCTGTACAATGCGACGATGAACCTCTCTCCTGCTCTTCCAATCTCAGTGTAAGTTGATTTAGTGTTATTAAAGATCTCAGGGATATCTTGCAAGTATTTACTGAGGTTGAACAATTGCACTGCAACAACCACTAATCGCACGAACGAAGAGAATGGATTTTTTTGCATTCGATCACAAGATTAGAATTCTGTAGATCTTTAGAGCTATAGAACCTATCTTTGACTTTACCCTTACCCTCTTTCAACATGAGAATATCTATATAGTCTGGAGTAAGAGCAGTAAGTAGAACAAGAATATCAACATCTTGGCCCATTACATAAACATGTTTCTTAATCTTCTCATATGTCTCTATACCGGTCATCACAATATGTACATCAGCATCGTCTGTTGCTACAAACGTGCATATGCATACGTTCTCCAAGTGGCTAGCAAGTTTGCGAATTGAAACGCTCCTTATTTGCAAGATTGATGCTTTCGGTATATCCGTCAAAAACAACTGTTACTTTATCGCCGTAATGCCTCTTGATATACACTCTGTCCCAAAAGTTTATAGACTAGTAAAATATATATTTTAGCAAAACTGAAAGGCATACAAACACCAATCACAAATATGTTTATTCAAACCATATGTGACTTGCATTGAACGAAATATTTAGAAAAATTAACAATTTGTATTTCAATTATATAACCAAAAGACTTTCCAGTTTTCAGTAAGACATCGTATACACGTTTTTCCATCGACATAATTAAGGTTTGTAATATCTCTGGTTCCAAGTTGTACCATGCACTTTCAGTGGCTGTCTTCAAGGCATACACTGAATAAAATTGCCCTCCATTCTCATATACCTTCCGAGACATAATGCCCCACAAATTCTCAATTGGGTTTAGATGAGGGATCATCGGGGGCCATTCAAGAACAGTAACATTTGTCGAGTTTAAATAATTTTTTGTAGCTCTGGAGGTATGGGTGGGAGCATTATCATGCTGATATCCTCAATTTTGTCCCCCTATGTTTTCTGCAAAAGGCATAAGATGATTTTCTAGTGTTTCTATGTATTTAGGAGAATTCTGTCGGCGATCTTAGAAGGCCAAACCCACTTGATCGTTGAAACCGAACCCCTCAGGGGCACATCTTCTTTAGGTGTGACGGGCTTCACGACCCCGAGGTACCCTAGTGTCTGCTCTCCTTTCGAGTTTTTGCCTTTTTTTAGTTTCTGCTTTTTCTTCCTTCCCTCGAGGGTAGGCGAGGGAGCTCTCCATGAGAAGCAGTTGCCGCTCTGTTTGCTTCTTGCTTCTCATGGACAGCAAATTACCCCCACGTGTTGGCCGTGCGTGGCATCCCATTAGACGGGTGGTACATTTCGGTCCCCGGTGTATCAATCGGCTGGTATCCCAGTCGCATGGCTGGTCTGCTCAAGGGGATCAAGCGAAGGGGTCACTCCTTGGGCTTGGCGTTAAGGGTGGTCACTGTCCCCGGGGGTGACTCCCAGCGTATAGGTCCCGGCTAGCATCATGGCAAGTGCCGAGGCTGGAAATTCCAGAGCCGGTAACTGCCATCCCTTGTTGGGCTCCGTGGTGGGCGATGCCGTCGGGCCTGAATTACTATCAATATCGCATGGCTTCAAATGTACTTCACCATAGTAATGCTTTTTCGAAATTTTTCATTGTTAGTGCAGTAAACGGCGATTTAAAAAATGCATCCCCCATATTAATTCATAAAACTATCATTGCAGTTATTGGAGATGTAAAATCAATCAAAAAATTACACAGTGGACAATTACTCATTGAACTAATGAATACAAAACAGTCAGAAAATTTATTGAAATTACAAAAAATAGGCGACATTCAGATTAAAGTAGCTCCACATCATAGTCTTAACCATTCTAAAGGTGTCATATCAGAAACTGAATTTCAGAGGGATCTGGAGGACGATATTTTGGAATGTTTGAAAGATCAAAAAGTTATTGCAGTCCGGAGAATCACTATCAAACGAAATAATCAAAACTTCCCAACAAAACATGTCATACTTACATTTAACACTCCTGTATTACCAAAATCAGTTAAAATAGCCTACATGAACTGCCCTGTTAGACATTTCATACCAAACCCTCTGCGCTGTTTCAAGTGTCAGAGGTTTGGCCACACAATAACAGCTTGCCGGGGTAAACAAATCTGTGCTCGCTGCTCTCTCCCAGATCATGACAGTAATAATTGCTCATCCACCACACCAAAGTGCTACAATTGTAATGGCGACCATCCAGCTTTTTTCCGTTCATGCCCTCGTTATAAACAAGAAAAAGAATTTCTAACAGTTAAAATTACAAAAAACATTTCCTTTCCAGAAGCCCGAAAAATCGTCAACGACAGAACACCTAAGCCTGGCATTTCATATTCATCAGCACTGAATTCAGTAGTCACTCCTTCCTGCTCGCAAAACATGCAACCTACACCCAATATCATAAACACTCCTACAGCACCTACTACAGTTACTCCCCCTTCTGATAATGACATGATTACAATTAAAAAAAGTGACTGGCTCTCTCTCCTCGAGATTAAAAAATCCTGGGAAAAAACTTTTTCTTCTGTCTCTGAAGCTTGTACCGTTCCACCTATTGTGACAACACTTCAACCAACCTCAGCTCATTCCACAGCCGGCAATAGCGAACGTCGGACAAGTGATCCCGTACCTGCCATTCCCCTACCTTCTACAACAAACGGAACACAATCAAACAAACAAACTGCTAGCTCCAATTCTAATCCATCCGTCTCCGTTACTGCTTCCTCAGATATATCCCTTCCTCCAAAATCAATCCCTACCAACAAACCTAAAAATAAAAAGGACACAAACACATTAAAACAGGAACAACCAAAAGTTTCAAAAAAAGCTCGTGTTACTGCACAAAAAAAGATCAAAGAATCTCCTTCATATCTTACTAATCGACCAGCCTCAAAAGAAGATTTTTTAAAAATATCTAAACAAAAGCAGGAATATACTGACGGTCCATTTCTTTCAGTTCATCCATCTGATGAGGATTTGATGTCAACTGAAAGCGAGACCAACTCACCACCTTCTTCCCCTTAGTTTTTTTCCTTTTGTTTGTGGGTTTTTTCATGGCCTTTTCTGTATCTTGGAATTGCCGTGGCGCTCAACACAAAATGTCCGATCTTAAGGACATTTTAAATTCTCACCAGCCTGTTTGCGTTGCTCTTCAAGAAACTCATTTAAAACCTGAAAACTCATTTCGACTCCATGGTTATACTGTTTTCCGCAAAGATCATCCAGCCAATAGGGCTTCTGGTGGAGTAGCTCTTCTAATTTCAAACAATATTCCTTCATCCCTATTAACTTTGAATACCTCTCTTCAAGCCATAGCTGCACAAATTTTTACGCATAAGCTAATTACAGTCTGCAGTTTGTATTTGCCGCCGAATACTCACATTGATCAGACAAATCTAAATAATCTCGTGCTGCAACTTCCAGAGCCCTTTGTCATTCTTGGAGACTTAAACGGCCATAGTCAAATCTGGGGCAGTGATGACACGAATTCCCGTGGTCGTCAAATTGAAAAACTGCTGCACGATCATAATCTTTGCCTTCTTAATACACACGAAATCACTCATTTTCATTCACCTACCCGGACATTTCACTCCATAGATCTTGCTATTTGCAGTCCTTCACTTTTGCCTTTCTTCAGTTTACAAACAGATCCCGACTTGCACAACAGCGACCACTTCCCAATCATTCTTACAGACAATAGGCATTCGCACCTTCATACAGTTTTCTCTAGATTTAAATATGACCTAGCAAACTGGACAAAATTTACCTCCACAGCATGCATTACAAAAACCATGGTTTGTGACAACCCTATAGACACTGCAGTAAATCAAATCACTGAAACTTTAATAGCCGCCGCTGAAAACTCTATTCCAAAAACAAAAAATAATTTTAGAAGACAACGCAAAGTATGGTGGAACTCTGATTGCCGAGAGGCATACAAAAACCAGAGAAAAGCCTGGGGTCGCTTCCGGCGATATCCAACAACTGCCAATTTAATTCTCTACAAACAGGCCAAAGCTTACTCAAGGCGAATTCAAAGACGCAGTCAGCGAGAGTCATGGGAGCGATATGTTAGCAGCCTTAATTCTACTATATCCAGCAAAAAACTGTGGGAAAAAGTGAAAAAAGCATCCGGTATTTTTACAGATCACAATATCAATATTTTATACCAAAACGGCATACCTGTAACTTCTCTTCAGGATATAGCAAACTGCATTGCGTCCACACTTTCTCAAACATCAAATAGCACTACCTATCCTTCATCTTTTCAGAACCATAAAAAACTTGCAGAAAAACAAAAACTTAATTTCAAATCAAATTCATACGCACCCTATAATACAGACTTCACCTTTCATGAACTTAAAGTATGCCTATCTGAAGTTAAAAAAACGTCTCCAGGCCCTGACAATATCAGTTATCAAATGATCAAACACTTATCAAACAGCTCTTTGCAAAATTTACTTCACCTTTACAATAGAATTTGGCATGAACACTGTTTTCCATCTAGCTGGCAGCAAGCTATTATTATCCCAATCCCTAAACCTGGGAAAGATCCTTCAAATCCTCTGAACCATCGCCCTATTGCTCTCACTAATTGCCTTTGCAAACTTATGGAGAAGATGGTGAACAGACGCTTGGTTTACTATCTAGAACACAACAAAATTTTAAGCCCTTTCCAAAGTGGTTTTCGACCAGGCAGATGCACTGTTGACAACTTACTGGCCTTGGAAACGGATATCAGAACTACTTTTCTTAAAAGACAGCACTTGGTGGCAATATTTTTCGACATAGAAAAAGCCTACGACCGAACTTGGAGGTACGGTATTCTACAAGACCTATTCAACTGCAATTTGAGGGGAAATCTTCCCATTTTTATTCAAAACTTTTTACGCTTAAGACAGTTTAGAGTGAAAGTAGGCTATCAGTTGTCTGATCTCTTCATTCAGGAAGAAGGTGTCCCACAAGGTAGTGTTCTAAGTGTTACGCTTTTCGCTTTGAAAATAAATAGCATTTTTAAACATTTACAACCTTCCATTAAATCCTTTTTATATGTTGATGACCTGTATATTTCTTGTTCAGGAGATAACATGGCTTTTATTGAAAGACAATTGCAAATTGCAGTAAACAAATTAACACAATGGTCTATTTTAAACGGGTTTACATTTTCCACATCTAAAACATCATGTGTACATTTTTGTCGTAAGCGACGTCTTCATCCCGAACCAGAAATTAAGCTATATGGTCAGGTTATAAACGTGGTAAGTGAAGTAAAATTTTTAGGTATCATTTTTGATAAAAAGCTCACTTTCTTGCCTCATGTACTACAATTGCGGAAAAAATTAGATAGAGCGCTCAATATTTTGAAGGTGCTCTCGAATACATCTTGGGGAGCATCCCGCCTCTCTCTTCTCCGTGTCTACAGGGCAGCCATACTGTCTAAAATTGATTACGGTTGCACTATTTATGGATCAGCCCGACAGAGTGTCTTACAGAAATTAAACACAATTCATCATTCTGCCCTCCGACTTTGTAGTGGTGCTTTTCGCACCTCTCCAGTCGAAAGTTTATACGTAGAGTGCCATGAACCATCACTTGAACACAGACGTCAAATGCTCACCCTTCATTACTTTTCTAAAATTTTAACAAACCCGAATCATCCATATTTTAACTACAAGCAAAGTCGCTTCCTTCAGCGTCTCCAGGAGGCTAGACCAACTGTGGTCCCCTCTTTTTTTAACAGAGCTGCTGGTTTTCTCCACGATCTCAATTTAGATACTGCACAGCTTTTACCAAACCCAGTTATTCTTTTAACTCCCTGGATTCCTCACGGATTGAAATTTTTAAATCCATTTGAGAACTATGACAAGACTAACACAGCTAGTGACTTTTATTTACAACTTTTTGCACATCATCGTGAACTTTACCATCATTTCATACCAGTTTTTACAGATGGTTCAAAAACCACTACTCAAACTTCATTTGCATGTGTTTTTATTAACTCAACACTCTCATTTCAACTTCATCCCTCATGTTCTATTTTTACGGCTGAAATAAGGGCTATTCTCCATTCATTATCAGAGATATCAAACTACCCTGCAGATAACTATATTATCTACTCTGACTCACTCAGTGTTCTCCAAGCTTTGTCTTCATTGCACCGTCACAGTCACCCACTAGCTTTTAGCATTTTAGATTTGCATGACCGTCTTGTGTGCAAGGGATTCTCAATTCTTCTTTGCTGGGTGCCCTCTCATGTTGGCATTTCCGGCAATGAGATAGCTGATATAGCCGCGAAACATGCATCCGCAGTCCTGGACAATTCTACTCCTTTACAAGATTTTAAACGCTACATTAATCACGCCTTGCACTCAAGATGGGAGAACCACTGGAACTCCCAGTCAATGAATAAACTTCGTTCCATTAAGCCAGTTGTGGAAACTTGGCCTACTCTAACTAATAGAAAAGCGGATACAATTATCACTAGGTTACGAGTGGGTCACACTCGATACACCCATCGTCATCTGCTGATGGGAGAACAGGCACCAATGTGTACCCAGTGCAATTGCATTATGTCAGTCCTCCATATCCTTTCTGAATGCCCCAACTTTAACTCTCTACGGTTACGTTACTTTCAAACAAGTTCTATTTCCTTAACCGATTTACTTGGAAAGACTCCTCATGTTCACCTTTTACCTTTTTTAAAATCAATTGGCTTTTATCCTCTCATTTAAGTACTTTTAACATTTTTTAATGTTTACACTATTTTTTATACATTAGTTCCACATTTTTAACTTGCATTGTTTTTTTACATAGTTTAGCGCAAATCGACAAACGTTTGGCACCCAGCTTGGCCAATTCTGGCCCTTGTGCCATAAAACCCCAATCACTCACTCACTCACGTTGAAACCGAAAGCCGCCCACACCATCACAGATCCACCACCACTTTGCCGACTGAAAAAGCTCCTGGGATCTTTTCCTAAATCAGCCAATATTTTATATTCCCGTCAAATCCATCGAGGTTCCATTTTTTTTTCATCACTGAAAAGGACAGCCATCCATTTATCGCCATATGACATATGATTACGAGCCCATTATAATCTCTTACTAACGTGAAGATTTGAGAGTGGTAATCTGCGAACCATTTTTGCGTGGATCATATAAACAGATTCTCTAATTCGTCTATGAACAGTGTTCTTAGAGATTTGCAACCGGGAAGTCCTAGTAATTTCG
>BGPR01014422.1:0-12864 GCA_013235015.1 Araneus ventricosus
ACATATAGTGGTATATTCCTACTTATTATTATTATTCCTTCTTGCTTCATAATCATCTTTCCGAAGACTTGAAATGTGTGCATATACGATATATTCCTACTTCTTATTGTTCCTCTTGCTTCATAATAATTATTTTCCGAAGATTCTTGAAACGTACACATATATAGTATATTCCTACTTATTATTATTCCTTCTGCTTCATATATCTTTCCGAAAGACTTGAAATGTGACATATACTATATATTCCTACTTATTGTTCCCTCTGGCTTCATAATTATCTTCCGAAGACTTTAAATGTGCAATATATATATTCCTACTTATTATTCCTTCTGCTTCATAATTATCTTTCCGAAGACTGAAAATGTGTGCATATACGATATATCTACTTCTTATTGTTCCCTCTGCTTCATAATTATTTTTCCGAAGACTTGAAAACGTACACATATATAGTATATTCCTACTTATTATTATTCCTTCTGCTTCATAATCATCTTTCCGAAGACTTGAAATGTGCACATATACGATATATTCCTACTTCTTATTGTTCCCTCTGCTTCATAATTATCTTTCCGAAGACTTTAAATGTGCACATATATGGTATATTCCTACTTATTATTCCTTCTGCTTCATAATTATCTTTCCGAAGACTTGAAATGTGCACATATACTGATATGTTCCTACTCTATTGTCCCGCTGTCATAATTATCTTTCCGAAGACTTGCTAAATGTGACAAATGGTGTATATTCCTAATCTACTTATTATTCCTTCTGCTTCATAATTATCTTTCCGAAGACTTGAAATGTGCACATACGATATATTCCTGCTTCTTATTATTTTGTTATTTTAATCCGTATTTATGTATGTTCGGATTAAAATAAAAAATAAGAAGACATTTTTAAGTTGCAAAATCAGTCAGCTGCGCGGGGCCTAGTGCGATCGCATCGTTCGCATCCCCCTCCGGCCAGCCCTGGTTATAAGTAATCAATGTGAGCTTACGACACGCGAACATACGACGAACTTAACACTTTGCGGCGCAAGCCATTACATTTTTTGAAATATGATGAAAAAACATCATGAATGTATTTAGTTTATTGTCTAGAGACAGAATCTACAATTTTTTTAAAACTTACTTAATTCCGAGGGGTGTCGTCCCCCTTTGGGCCCCCCTATCACAGCACCTGGATACACTCAAAAAATATTGTTGAATCTTACAGAAACTCATAAATTAAAACTTCAAGAATACTGGAGGAAAATTTTGCTAAAATTGTAAACGTCCAGAACTGAAAAAATTTCTTATCTCTGAGTTAAGGAATTTCTCAAACTTTATCTCTAATAATTCCTATTCCGAAACGAAATTTCATAAGGCTGCTATATACATTCTAAGAAGAGTTATACTAACCCTATCTAAACCTATTATTTTCCATTTATAGTTGAATTTAAAGGTTGAAAAGCGAGTGAAATTAGGTGTGTCATCAGCTGGCACACTGCGCCGCAAAGGGTTAAGACAACCTTTCAAATCGTCACACCAGACATACTGAAAAGAGTGTGGGATGAGTTACGGTACCACCTCTATATCGTTCGTGTTTCTGGAGGGGCTCACATTCAACACTCATAACTGTTGAATTTAAACCTTCAACTGTTATTTTTGATTTCCGATGAACAACAAGGTTGTACATTGTTTTGTTTTCTTTTAATAGCCCTGCAAAGTCGGGATATTCATTTATGTAAACCCTGTATTGTACCCTTGTAAATGTTGCAGAATCTATTCATGCATAACTGTTGAATTTAAACCTTCGACTGTTATTTTTGATTTCCGATGAACAACACGGTTGTACTTTGTTTTGCTTTCTTTTAATAGCCCTGCAAAATCGGGATATTCATTTATGTGTACTCTATATTGTACCCTTGTAAATGTTGCAGAATCTATTCATGCATAATTGAATGAATGTTGAATTTAAACCTTCAACTGTTATTTTTGATTTCCAATGAACAGCGAGGTTGTACTTTGTTTTGCTTTCTTTTAATAACCCTGCAAAATCGGAATATTCATTTATGTACACCCTGTATATTGTACCCTTGTAAATGTTGCAGAATCCAGAATTTAGGCATGCCATTTTTTCCCCAAAGTTATTTTTCACAAATTTACTTCCCTGTTTTATTAGTTGTATTTCTTTCTTTTGTTTTATTTCATTTATGTGTCATTTATGTTGTTGATTTTGCTTTCAAGGAATAATCGTCTCTTTCTTTTCATATCATTTTCAGCAGAGAATGCATGTTTCTTTCCAGGCATTCCAAGGCCTCCCGTGTACCACTTGGGACCACCCGGTCAGTACCCGCCAGTCTTCAGTCCGGAGTTCACTCACCAACTGCAATGGTACGTCTCCTTATCCTTATCTCCTTCTTATCACTCATTAATTAATTACTGCCTTCAATTGATTATCCCTCCTTATCGAAAGACAACCACCAGCATTGTCTGGACCCTTTCCTGGTTATTCTTGTGGGGATAGAGTTGGTTTAGATGTTAATGAGATAAGTTTCATATGTCCGGGGATGATCGAAGATGTATGGTTTAGAGATAAAGAGTTATCTTTATTTAGATGCATCGATCGGTTCTCCGAATGCTAATTTGACTTGTTAAAGTCTGAAAGAGAGCTTCATTTATAACGAGGTGACATTGTAATTGTTGCATGGAAGCAAATAGGGTTGTTTTAAGATCTTAATGCAGTGTTGCTGTCATAAAACAGCCTTATTTGCTTCTCTGCAAAAGGTTTTTAAAAAAATCATTGCAACTTTTCACGGATTCTCGCCGTTGTTGGAAGTTTTTTCCGCAGAAAATTTTCCTTAAAAGTAATCAACCTTCGATATGAGACAGATTCCCTGTTCGTTGTGAACGTCGCAAATTCAAATTTATTTCTTAATATATTTAGTTAAGTCACTATTTTTCCTCTTTATGTGAAATTATATATTTCAGAATTCAGGGTCGAACTTAGTTATATTAACGCCCCTTTTGGAAACTACATGAAGGCTATTTTGGGACTGATTTCATAATTTTGAACCGCGGTGAACCAGATTGCGCCAGAGTTGCACCTCCCTCTCCAAACTTCACGCCATCCTAGTGGTTGTTCAGTGTTTGGGGAATTGTAACTTGTCATCTGAACAAATTAATAGCTATTAACAAATTCTAAATATAAGAGAAACAATCGATTTTTCCCCTTACTTTTTATGGTTGGCTCATTTTATGTTTAGCAGAGAAACTTATCATTAAACTAAACTTGTACATTTGCAAAAATCTTTATTCGTCAACGTAAAACATGCTTGTTCGCTATTGTTTTAAGCTGAATCATTATAAAAATTGACCGGATTTGGAATGTATTTCGACAGAATCACTGGAGTTTATATGTTATTGCCGTGCTTTTTTATATATGGGCGAGTTTTCTGGTTTGTTTAATGCAGTAAAAACCTTGATTTTTATCTGCTTGTATGTTGGACTTCTGCTTTGAAGATCCATTGACTTAGCATTACACCGGAACTACGTAGTACAGGCCTGTAAACAAACAGGAAATACGTAGTATAGGCATGTAAACAAACCAGAAATACGTAGTACAGGCATGTAAACAAACCAGAAATACGTAGTACAGGCTAGTAAACAAACCAGAAAACTCGTCCATAAGTTATGATTAACGGGTCTATTCTGGTACCCCCGGTTGGGTTGGGAGACGTCACTTTGCACGTTAACAATAGGAAAAGCGACGTCTCCCAACCCAACCGGGGGTACCAGAATAGACCCCCAAAATGTTAAAGTTGTCGGTAGACAAATTTTTTCTTATTTCATTTTTCTCTCATTGCCGAAACAGTTACCATCAAATAATACATAAAACAAATCCGGGGAAATAAAATAAATGTTATGCAAATAGACAGCAGGCAGAAATAAATTTCAAATCTCATTTTTTACGCATTTTCTTTCAGAATTTAAACTTCCAAAATAATAAACCTATTTTAATACTTCCATAAAACATTTCAAATCCGCCGCTTTTTAAATATTGCATCTTTCCTAAGTTTCAGCGAGAATCATTTTTCATTGCTTTGAACCCTCACAACCAAAATGAGGTTCGAGACTTTCCCTCCCAAGCTATATAAATACAGTAGAATCTCCCTACAACGAAGTTTCCATACAGCGAATTTCTCCCTATAACGAGATTTTTAATCGGAATGTTAAATAACATTCAAAATATTCTCCATGTAACGAAGTGGTTGTCTCCCTAAAACGAATTTTTTCAGACCTTTATCTTTTCGATTTTTGTCATTTTTGAAGAAAGTTGCTAATTTCTGTGCAAACAATTCGCTCACACGTGCCTGTTTCTGGAACCAATCGCATTGTTCATTCCAGCGATAACACATAACAATATAATGCTATGTGAAGGGTAATGCAGTTGTGGGGATTCCAAGAATCGGGGTGGAGCGGGGGTGGAAACAGCAAATGGATGTGATAATACGCATTTTATGTTTATCCATACTAGTGCATATTATTCTCTAAATTAGTGAATTGTCTTCACTTTTGAGCATTTTATTTATACAATAAAAATTAGTATAATTTTAACAAATTTATAATAAATTTGATTGATTGAGATGGGATGGGATTTTTTTATAATAAATATTACTTCATTTTTAATTGAAAGTCATAATTAAATATTTTTGAACTTATCGCACATACTAAAAGGTTTGTAACATTTACTTAAATAACTGCAAAAAATCTCTAATCTCCGTATAACGAAATTTTCTCTATAGCGAATTTTTCAACTGGAACCAAGCGATTTCGTTATAGGGAGATTCCACTGTATGTATTAATCTTGGCTTAATCACAGCTTATGTCTGTCACTATGCATCATGCTGCATTTTTCCAACCACCGCCAAGCATGCCACTCTTTATGGCCAGCCTTACCTTGTAATCTAACTACAAAGAATATATATCTACTTTTTTGCTTTTCTTCAGTGTACCATCCTTCTTAAGAGTATAAAAATCGACGCGTCAGCCAATGAAACTGTAACTGCAACCTCTACGAGACGGACGGACGGAACTCATTCTTCATGTTTACTCGTTTCTTCGAAGGTGCAGCGTCGCCTTTGTCTGGCCTCTTCTCACTTTTCACCCATTGTCTTCGAATGAGTGTTTTACTTTTAGCCAGCTTTGTTGTGTGCTAAAAGCGTTTTGCACGGTGTCTTTCGCGCTTTTGTAGAGGCTGATTTGTCTGCGAGGCGCGCCTTTGTATTGTTATCCGCGAGTTGTAATTAGTGTTTGAAGGATTGATTAGTCTCTTTGGAGCTGTAACTGTACGTCGAGGCTTTTGTTAACTTCTACGAATTCTTTTTCTTGGGCTGGCTGAACGTTATGCCGTTCGCCGGAGATAAGTGCTGGGCAGCTTTAACAATGTTTGTTTTAGGACTTCTAGAAACACAGGTGTGCGTAATAGTTAAGGAGATGAGCTTTTTTTCGAAGTTTGGCATGAGCTTGAACTTGAAGTTTTTCCAGCTTCATTACAGCTGCTACCTCAATTTTTTTTTATCATTGCTTAGTTCCTGGAGACAATATGATGAATTTTGTGTTTAGATTCGTCAAATGGAGAATTGAGTATGCACTGAGTACTGTGTCCATAATTTGGAACATATCTATAATCATCGTGTTGTGTTTTTAGTGATTTCTGTGTCTATCTGTTGTTTTTATTAACCTGTATTTTGCGGCTATTTTAGTGTTTTTCTCTGTATCATGCACTCTGTAATTGGAGTTTATTCTGTAGTGTGCATTGTTTCTCAATAAATAAATAATTTTGGTGTAAAGATGATATGTCGAAATTCGTTCATCTAGCTTGACGCAATTTTGAGTTTCTGCATTCACATACATACAAACGACCGTAGTGACCTAGTATTAAGGTTGGGGCCAGAGGGTTCCAGGTTCGATCCCGATTCCACTGAAGATCCGTCATGTATTGGGCTTGATGTACATTAAAACATACGTAGATGGTAGGCTTCCTCTCGCTGGTGGGGTGCGGAAGTTTAGAGGGGGGTGCCAACTCAGGTGTCGTCCTCGTCATCTGACCGCGGTTCAAAATTACGAGATGGGGTAGACCGGGGCTAGTTGGCTCGTTTTTTCTTCTAAGAATTAAAAAAAATAATTCAAAATTAAAAAAAATTAAGCTGACATTATTAATGTACCTTCAGAAAGAATTCTCCATAGTAAAATTGGAATATATTAACTAAGTAGTAATTTAAAACCTCAAACTGACACCAAGTCGCTTGGGCCAATCTGGCCCGACAGCGTGGCAAGTTGACCCTATAAAAGTATGAAACCTACAATCGCAAAACATTCTTCTATATTATATTTTGTTAATTTAAGCAATGCAGTTGTGTGATTATCCACATTATGCGCATTATGTACAAATTTGGTGCATTTCTACTGAATAGAAACTGTATAGCAGTGCCACCTATTGTGTAATCAAAATTGAGTCCGCATGATTTTTCATAAATCTGGTGCAATTCCATCCTATTCTCAGACATTTCTATGACGTACATCTGAAAATTCCTTTATAGCAATGCCACTGGGCATGTTGACCCACCGGACCAACGTGCCCATGCTAAATGGTCCAACTAACCCCATATGGCCATTTTTGTTTCTCACGAGTGTAGGGATTTATTCTAAAATCATTTCGTTGGAAATTGTAATTTATAAGCAAAGAAAATAAACGACTATTTATAAGTGAGGAAATTTACCCAGCTTAGTAAAAATTAGAAAATTCTAGCTGGTTCTTTAAAGAACGCTGCTGCTTCAATGACGCTGATGTGGAAGAAGAAAGACCGGGCAATACACACTTGTCTGAATTGACAGCATTAAATGCCATAAAGTTTTAAAAATATCGCGACTGGGCCACCGTGCCCTATGGCCAATTAGTTCCGGTCTACTCTACATCCCCCAAATGGTCCTCGTGTTGCTTCAAAACGGGACGTTAAACTAAATAACTGGCATGCATACAAATAGACATTATTTCCAGATAGTTTTTCTGTGCCTGGTTTGGTCTAAAATTTAATTCAGATATCGCACAATGACGGTTTAACGACCGCAGACCAAATTTAATTCGTTACCTCGTTCCGTTTTCGAATTATAGTCTTCACAGTCAGGCATGGATAATTTTTTCACGACTCCGGGGAGATCTAAAAAGTAGTCCCGGTCTACTTTACATCTCCAAAATAGTCCTCGTGTTGCTTCAAAACGGGACGTTAAACTAACTGACATGCATACAAATAGACATTATTTCGAGATAGTTTTTCTGTGCCTGGTTTGGTCTAAAATTTAATTCAGATATCGCACAATGACGGTTTAACGACCGCAGACCAAATTTAATTCGTAACCTCGTTCCGTTTTCGAATTATAGTCTTCACAGTCAGACATCCATAATTTCAAAATGTATAATTTTTTCCAGACTCCGGGGAGATCTAAAAAGTGAATATTCATCAGAACCTCGAGATGGAGTTTTTTGGCGATCACAATAGTTTCTGTTTGTATATTAAGAAAGCAAAAAAAGTGCGCGATATTTACGGAAATTTTTATCACTTTGAGTTCGGAAACTAAGCAAAAACTGGATCTATCTGAACTCATCTGATGGTGCACTGGAGGTTGAAATTCGTCCTCCTTTAGCATCGAGACCTTTCTTCTCCTACTATATACTGTCTGTCCATCGCGAGAACTGTACCGCCAAATTTTCTAGCTTACGGGCCACTAGAACAGTTATTTAGGACGTTGTCTCTGAGATTTTACGAACAATTATTTATTTCCTTCATCAAACCTTTATATTTCGTCTCTCCGAGGCCAAGTTCCTGGATAGGGGCATCCAGCTCAAAGGTGGTGGAAATGTTGGGTGTGAGGTTGAAGTTTCAATTTCCCCGTAACTCCCTTACGATTGAATATAGATAATTCAAATTATGTAAAATATCGCCTCATCCTAACGAGCAATTTTTGTACTGAAAGATTTTCGATAGCTGCAATTGCTTAGAAGTTAGGGGCTGCTAAGTGATTTGCAATCCCTAACTTCGGCTTTTAACGTATACGTGAGACACGTTTTTGAAAAGCTCCCATTACTGCGTGTCCGCCACGAGAACTGTAACCGCCCAATTGTCTCGTTGACGGCGGTCGCTATAGCAACTGGTTATGCAAGGGGAGATCCATTTCCAATAGGAAGAATCAACGGAATTCGAAGGTTTTAAATTCTTGGCGCCAGTTTGCGGCGGAACACATTTGAATGAACTTCTACCTACTACAAATGGATTCTTCTTATGATAACCTGTTTCTATAGCGACCGCCGTAAACTAGACAATTTGGCGTCAACAGTTATCGTGGCTGTCAGACAGTAAGCTTTCCAGCTTCTTTCCGATTGGAAATAGGAATCGACGGTTTATTATGTCATTGAAATACTGTGCTACGATGAATATAAGGTTGTATGCGAATTTTGTATACTGATTTTAACTTTCATAACTATAATGCAGATGTTCCCAACCTGTGCAAAATCAAAGGCGGTAACAAGAAAACGTAATTGATTTAAAAAAATTACAGAATTTTGTTTCCCAATTAAATACTTTTATTTAATAACTATTCCACTTGAAAAGTTGATTATTACCAAGTGTAATTTTTACCTATCCTGATAAGTTAATGCAATACTGCTTTCATTTATTTTGATCTGGAACTAATACTATTGTGAAAATTGAATAAAATGTAAAATCAAAAATAAGTTCTGCAAATGCAGTAATGCTTAGGTAGGCTTGAGAGTCAAATGACTAGAATTAATGTCATTTGGCTCGTCAACCTGCCTGCTTCTTTTGATAAAATCTTCCTTTGCTTAGATGATTTAGGGCATGAGGAGGTGGGGGTAGAAGATAGCGAAAACAAAATACTAATCAAGGTACGCGAAGGAAAAAAAAGTTTGGAACACCTGTCTCTAATGGGATTGAACTCTTTGAGAACAAAATCTTTGTGACTATTTATTGAACAAGTGTAGATGTTGTAGTTAAAGATTTTAAATAAATTTAGAATTATCGCATAAGATTTCTTATATCCTAAAAAATAAAGAAGTTAACTTTGTTTCACGTTTCCTAAGTAATGCAGAGAACTACTTCACCGATCTAAAATTTTTTCCTTTTTCAAATTTCAAACATTCAAAGAAAATTGTTTTTATTTTGAAGAATTCAGAAAATCATTATTATTAATATTCTAAAAACTTTTTCTTAGTAACTACCTAAATTTTGACGTGTGGATACTTTTGATAGTAGGTGCTCCTAAGAAAGAGTTTTTCAAAACAAATCAAAGAGTTTTCAAATTCAATTTAAGAGTTTTTCAAAAAATGTTCAATTTTTTCTAAAATTACATTTTATTTAGTTAATAGAAATTTTAACGTTTTTCCTCAATAACTTTGGAGGTTACTATTACGTAAAACCTTTCGATACACCACTTTAAAATTCAAGACAATTAGCGTTTCAGTGAATAAATGTTTACAAAATAGTTTGAGTATTTTCCTTGTTTTGATTACTTGAATTTATACGGAGCGTGCGTGATGATTTTATACATTTTGTGAGCCTGTTAGTTAAGTATAATTTTTAAAAATTAAAAAATAATTAATAAATTTTTTAAAATAATATAAGGAGAGACGAATTGCTCTAAAACATTATTATGTTTCATATTCGAATTAGAAGTACACCAATTCTTTAATTCTTTAAAGTTAACAATCTTCTTTTAATATTTTGAAATCAATTTGTTTAAGTACATTTATTTTGTCTAAGTAACCTTCTTTTATTTTTTTAAAGTACAAATCTTCTTTAATTTTTTTAAAAGTTCAAATCTTCTTTAATTTTTTTAGAAGTTAAAATCTTCTTTAATATTTTTTAAAGTACAAATCTTCTTTAATTTTTTTAAGTACAAATCTTCTTTAATTTTTTTTTAAAAAGTTCCAATTTTTCACGAACATCGTCTTTTTCTCAGTTACGCACACTCTTTTATTGAATTTCCTTCTCTTATTTTTTTCGCCGATTTCTCCCCAAGTTCTGCTACTCCCCCTTCAATTCGAAGGTACATCCCCCCACCACCACAACACACACACACATTCTACGAACTTATTTGTTGCTCTTCTTTTTTTGCCTCCCGCGTCGAGTTCTTTGTTTTCAGTTCCATTGACTTCGCGCTTCTATAATTTCGACTCCTGAATCGCCTGAGATGGGCCCACTTGGTCACCTGATTGCTGAATCCCCTCCCCCCCTTCAGTCGTTGCATGTCTAGCCGTCATTTTGTCGAAGGGGGGGGGGGGAGAAAAAGAAAAGGTGCCTGAGTAAAGAAGCTATGTTGTTTTGCAGTGCGATTGTTTGATTTTGCTCCCACGAATCGAGCGCAAAATTCTTTTTTTCTCCGATTTCGGGGAAATTCAGCAGAGGTGATCTGTATCATCAAGGTCACAGAAAGAAAAGGTTTCTAGCGTTAGACTGTTCTCCACAGCAGTTTCGATTGCATTTTTAAAACTGAGAGTTTTTGACTTTTTTTTATTATCTATCTAATTTTTTTACCGATTTTTTTTCTTCCGATTTCTTGAATACAGCTGAACCTCTATATATCGAACTAGAAGGTTCTGGAAGGGGGGGGGGATATATTTTTAGAAATTTCCATATACAGAAATACTTATTCGCTTAACAAGCAAAATCACCTATCTTAATTTTTCAAATATGAGAATAAAAAAAAATTGAATTCCCCCCCGCCAATAATGAATGTTTCGGATTTTATTTATTTATTTATTCCACATTTACTGTTCAGCAACGGATTCCGAGACTACCACTTTGGGACGATTTTGCACCGGAAAGAGGTGTCGGGCAATGAATCGTATAAGCGCATTTCCGGAGTTCTTTGCTAGATAACGCTCACACAGTAAAATGTAAACATCACCCTCCCCCCATTTTGATAAAAATAACTCCGCCCGGCGCATGCACAATAGCGCGGAGGGTTTCCGCATCCGTTGCTAAACAATAATAGGAACATGCGGTTTCGTGTCTTTACCAGATAAGAAGTAAAGTCAGAAGTATTCGTTATTGATTGCGAAAATTTAATTTTTTTCTTCCTCTTGTAAAATTTGGAAAATTCTATTTTTAATCCCGCTTTCTGCGTCTTTTATTAACCTGAACTCCTCTCTAAAACTTGGAAGACTTCAATTTAGGGGCCTTGCTCACGATAAGAAATCAAAAGCTACACTGAATTTAAAGTGGAAATCTCTCTCCACGTTCGGAAAGGGATTCGGATAACAGAAGTTAAGAATAACAAACCGGTAATTGTTTATTGCTTTTTCTTAAACACTTTCCGGACTTCGTGGTTTCTATTACAGTAAGAATCATTCAAATTTTCTAAATAACATTTGTATTTTTGAGGAATGCACGCGCCTTTTAAATAATAGCCTTATTATGAACTTTTTTTCATACTTTGCCTAAATAGCATTTGTCATTCTATAGAATGCCTAGATATTATATACAATGCCTAGGAAAAGTATATAATAAATCTTATATTTCATACTTTGCCTAAAAACGCCCGGCATTCTATAAAATGCCTAAGTATTCTATAGAATGTCGGCATTTCACACATTGCCGGTAATATATATATATATATATATATATATATATGATGCGACAAACCAGTCCCAAGGCAGGTTGGCTATTTTGATTGTTGGAATTTCAAATAACGTTGTCTTTTTCAAGTTTTGATAAGTATTGATGCTAATAGTTTTAAGTCAAATTTTCTTTTGTCTTTCGAATGTATGATTCTGTATAGGGAAATTTAATTTAATTTTAATATTTATATATATTGTAAATATAATGCATGTTTGTGTAAATTGCTAATTGACTATATATATTTATATATATAGCTATTTTTTCCCATTTGTTAATATTCGCATTTTTATCTTTACTCGAATATACTTTCAATTCGTTTTTCATATCTTTTCGAATTTGATAGGAAAGTTTGTTATTTTATTTTATTGTTTTCCTATTGTGTTTTGCTTCTTTTATTTATTTATTTATATATACATTAAAAGAAACAATAAATTCTGTCAGACATGCAGTTACTTTATAAGTATTATTATGGATGTAAAAGAATTAAATTACAAAATTTTTACAAAAGAGAAAGTGTAAAAAGAAAGCAACAGCAGTGAAGAATTAGCACTCTGCTATTGAATAATTTTGAAATTTAACGAAAACTTCGAGAAAAACATGTTTCATCATTAGATAAAAATCTTTTCTACTGAACAGAATTTAATTATAAAAGTAACAGTAATTAAAAAAAAAAGAAATTGGATAAAAAAACACAAGGCTTTATAACCGTGTAAAACCTGTTGAGTCGTGTTAATTCTGTGACGCTTGGTTGTGTTGTATGGGAATTATGACGATTATATTATTTAAGAGGATTTTCAGAAGATGTTGTCTTGCGATGCAAGAGTTATGATGCACTATCCTGTTTGGGGGCTGGTCACATAATAATAAGCCCTGTTTTAGAGAAAGGGTCGCTAAAATGCGGCTGTTTACGTATGTACCTATAATTCTGAAGTAAACTCGGAAAATAAGAATATAACTATCATAGTTTTGGGTATAAAATTTCTGAAGTATATTTTTCACGTAATAGTGATTTCATTTGTATATGATGTAATGTTAACTCTTTCAAGATTATAACGGCATCTATGTACATTCAAATCATGTCTTGAAAGAATTAAGGCATCGGCTTCGAAGCTGATGCGATCACAATAAAAATTCGATTTATTCTAAGATTCGAATTCAGAAAAACTAGGTCTAAAAATGAGTACATC
>BGPR01014422.1:18646-39241 GCA_013235015.1 Araneus ventricosus
CTGTGCTTCGTTCAGTTACGTAATTGCTCTTTACTTGTATAACAAATTCAAACTTGAATTCTGAGATTTTGAAAGATTACATCAATGGCACAGGTTAAGATTAACTGGGCTGCGTTCAACACTTAAAAATGAGCTGTTTTCTTTTTTTTACATATAATTTAAGAAAATTTACATTCTTCATAAGAATAATGATTTTGAAAAAAAAAAATAAGTCTTGTATAAACATAAAAGCAGATTTATATTTTCATATTTAAAGCATGATTCTCTAGAGATACAATTAATGATAATATCATTACTTCAAAACTGCAACAGGTTTTGGGAACAAAAAGGTATATTTTCAAAGTTATATTCAAATAGAAAGCAATGTCTTCAAAACTCAAATTCAAGAAATAGTTTTGAATTTTAAATTTAAATAAAGATTAACATTCTGTTTGGATTCAATTATAATTTATTATCATTGACATAAAAAAATAGAAATGAGTGAGAATTTCTAATAGGATAAAAAAATATCCTTCGAGTGAAATATTAAACAGCAAAACAGCATTTCCAATCTCTAATGACCGGTGGAATGAATTTACACAAATAAATATTTAATGAATATTTAACCCTGAAATATATCATACAAACTTGTACGTAGTTACTTAAAGACATTTTTAAACAGTATATACCAAATATATATAATATTTAAAAAATAAATATATATTTATATTATATTATATTAAGCCCGTTTGACAAAAATATTTAAATAAGATGTACTTTTTTCCTGTTATGACATATCATCTCCCTAAGGTATATTTTAGCGTTTCTGAATTAGCATCATATAAAAAGTTACTAATCGACGTCACCAACAATAAAATTAAGCTCTATAGCACTGCAGACGTTAAACAGCATTATTTCTTGTTAGAGAACCTAAATTTCATTATTTTTACCCAAAAAGTAATTGTTCTAATTTCAAATTTAATAACTCTAAAGTAATTGATATAAAATTTTCTATCGATTGATATAAAATTTATCATATGATCAATAGTTCCGAGAATTTTAAATTATATTAATCGTATATTTGAAATTGTTTCCGTTTTTGAATAGAAAGTAGTAGAAGAAATAGCGATGACATATCATGCCCGTGATGGTTGGATGCACGATGTATCTCATTATTTATTTACTGTCGTGACAGTATAACATTAATATTTTTTGGCAACAGAACAAGTGAATGCTGTTTGATTCAATTCGAAAAAAATTCCTTTGGTAACTTTTGACTTACGTTTTGACAAGCTGAGGAATTTCATTGGGTTATAATAAGGAATTGTTAAACATTAAAATATAACCATACTGTCTTTGTCTACCAGAGGGTTTTCCAGTAATAAGAAATATATAAAATAAAATAAAATTTTCCTGTATAAAACCTTATGTTTATCTTATTTGTTTCAATCAATGTTAAATTTCTGCATATATATCTTTAAACAGTCAAAATAGGAAATCCTCGAATGAAGAACCAATTTGCCAATACCATGACGAAGGTGATTTTCTGGTAATATAGTAATTTAAGGAGAATAAAGGAGATTTCAGTACATGTTATGCCTGACTATTCAGTAATGCATCACTTATCCTATCAAACTCATATGCATGTTTGGGAATTTAGTAAAATTGGCGGGGAATGAATGCCTACCTCCATCTTAGTTCCTGTCTTTTTTCTCTCTTCTTCACCTAGGCGTGATTCTCCACACGCCTCCAAACAGGATACAACTGCAGGCGTTCTTTACGAACCAGTTCGTAGTATTTAGCCTATTCTTCTCGAGATAAACTGTGCCACACAAAAAAAATAAAGTCCCAATTAACACTCACGTGGCTTATTCATCAAATGGCCGTTCATACAAAACAATAGAAACCCCTAAAAGCCTTTCACAGAGAGACAAAGATCTTTAGATAACAAGACCAAGCAGATGAGATAAATTCATTCTATAACTACCCCGATAGAAGACAATTTGCAGTGATGAAGACAACGCATTACGATGTAGAAGACAATTTATAATGCGATGAGACAACTTACAATACGATAGAACTTGCAATTACAGAGAGACAACTTGCAATGCGATAGAAGACAACACAATACAGGAAAGCAACTTGCAATACGATAGACAATTTACGCAATCCGATAGAAGACAACTTGCAATACGATAGAAGACAACTTGCAATACGATAGAAGACAACTTTCAATACAGAAGACAACTTACAAGCCGATAGAAGTAACAACCACAGAGACAACTTGCAATACGATGAGAGACAATTTACAATCGGAAATAGAGACAACACA
Organism: Araneus ventricosus; assembly: GCA_013235015.1. Lineage (NCBI taxonomy): Eukaryota > Metazoa > Arthropoda > Arachnida > Araneae > Araneidae > Araneus > Araneus ventricosus. The sequence continues at coordinate 20,958 of BGPR01014422.1, forward strand.
ATGCTGGAAGACAACTTACAATACGATAGAGACAACATTTGATAGAGACAATTTGCAATCGATAGAAGACAACTTGCAATACTATAAGACAACTTGCAATAAAACTTTCCTATTTAAGGACATGAATTAATAAACTAACTAAGCCAAAGGAACTTTCTTTCAAAATGATTTTAATTGGAACAAAATCTTCCCCTTAATTACATGATTGAAGTTCATCAACATTGTAATTTTAAAATAAATCATATAATATTAAATGAAATGAGTCCATCCAACCCTTTCATGTCAAAAAATATTCTAATGCTGCATTTTTTTTAAAAAAAATTAATCATTGCATTATAAGAAAGTAGCTTGTTGTGCAATGGGATTACAGTTAGTTTCCTTGGTATTTATATTCTTCACAATAAATACTCTCTCTTTGGTTCCACAATATTCAATACGAAATCATAAAATGGTGACAACCTCTCGTTTGCATAATTGTATCCAATGACAAGAACTCTCCTCTGTAGGCGAATGGGAAAGAATGGAGGCAGGTTGCCAAAATTTGCTACACAAATAGGGTGGACAAAGTTTATGTATGTCTTGCTGAGTAGTCAACAGATTTGGAGTTAATGTGGAATGTACGGTACAAACTTACTTCTTCCAATTCTTTTGCCATAAAAGCAGCGAGAGAGAACATTTTATTTTGGATGCGTCTAGATGTTTTAACAGGTGACAAGCGCGCATGCGCACAAATTGATCTTTTCATCGGTGCTTTAACATCAGGCTATATTGCGCAACGTTTTGATTGGACTGTTTTTGTTCCAGCTCTTCGATGCAACTGGTCGATAAATTCAATTTGAATCCGGCTTCGTTTTGAATTCTTCCAATGAATATCGATTCAGTACCGATTATTCTGTGCGTTTCTTCTCAATGAATAAGCCGAGAAGCTACGATTGGTCTGCTGAAATGACCGCTGATGTTTTTTTAAGTTAAAGGCGCGGTGCAGCTTGAAGTGCCGCAGGCATTGCGTGCGAAATTCTAGTTTTCGGAATTAAAAAAACGAAACCTAGATTTCTAACATTCAATGAAAGAAAACTACCAGTTTCACCACCTTGCGCAAGCGAAGCCACTGATGTTTTTTTCAAAGTTAAAAAAAATTTGCCTGTACGCCCTTGAAATGCCGCAGGCACACTACGTGTAATCTCTCGTTTTCAGGTGACGCGTATGCGCAAGAGGCAATAAAAGCGCACTGCACGTCCAAAACCGGTATTTTGGCGGCGGCAGCACATGAAATCGCGCCAGAAAATTGGCGAAAACAGGTACGTACCATTAACTCCACATTTACCAAAGTTTGTGCCTGGCGAATATTTTGGTTAATTACTTCAATGCGAACAAAGATTAAAATTTTTCGCTTTCTATGGATTGTCTTATTGAAGTGAAGGTGGGTACTCTGGATTAGTATTTGGTTATTAGCTGCCTCTCCACTTTCAAGGTGCATTCAGTAACGACCTTTGCTTTAATTTCTGTTTCATACGAATTTAACGGGACATACGACTCTTAAACGAAAAATGACGGAAAACTCTCAAATTCGATACATTATCTCTGAAACGGTGCAATTCCACAAACTCGCTTTTTCTTCAAAAATATCTGTTCATTCTCTTATATAGGACACATATTTTCAAACCTTCATATTAGTATTTATTTAAGAATAATAAATATGGGTATAATTTTTGAAGAAAAATTGGAGTAAAGCACCTTGCGCGCATAGTTACGGATAAAATGTTATCCCAACACAATATTTTATTTAAATGAAAATACAAACAATCTCTCTCTCTCTCTCGTTTTAAACTGAACCAAATTTATTAATATTTACTTTCTATTTTATATATACAATTTAAAATAAAATGTTAAAAATAAATTAAAATTTCAACTTTTCTAACACCCCAAAAACTTTCTTTAAATATGTACAAAAATGTGGCTCAATTTGTAGAATATAATAAGAAATATATTCGGTAAACATTTTATTACAAATTATTCAATAGTTCTTGTATCGTGCGCACAATATTAAAAAAAAAAGAAAACACACGTGGATGGTGCAGCTTTAAGATGGCCATATTCAGTGTTACGTTTTTTAGAGCTGATACATTTTTTTCTTCATAACTTTCATATTGGAATTTTTTAGCGCGGATTGTTTGGGTGTTCGGGGACGGAAATAAAATATATACGATGAGAATCTCCCTACAGCAGTCTCCCACGGTGAATTTCTACCTGGCAGAAATTTTGATCGGAATGTTAAAAACATTCAGTATTCTTCATATAACGAAGTGGTTGTCTCCCTAACGAATTTTTTTCAGACGTTTTATCTTTTTCGATTTTTGTCGTTTTTGGAAGAAAGTTGCTTGTTCATGCAAACAAATCAACTCCCACATTGCAACCGCATTTGTTCATTTCAGCGATAACGTCTCTCCTACAAAAGCAGCTAGCTTTTTCAAGGAATAAATGTTTCGAGAGGAAAGAAAAGCAAACAAAGACAATTTTGTTATGTGCAACATGACTCAATACAAAATACTTTTTACTCATAATTAACGAACTATGGCATAAAGGTTTGTAACATTTACTTAAATAACAAAATCTAATCTCCGTATAACGAAATTTTTCTCTATAGCAGATTTTTAACTGGAGACAAGCGATTTCAGTCATAAGGAGAATCCCTGTCTCTTTTCATAAAATGAAAAAATTTCAGTTAACAGTGGTATGTCCCATAAAAAGATTTAGCAAGATCATTGTAAAGGCATTCTTTTGAACCTATGCCATTGACCTCAGAATACGTACCGCTCTTTTAAGTATTAGAAATCCTGTAGGTGGCTATGTAGGGAGGACCTTGCTCACCCCTGCGGCCCCTAGTGAACGGTTGATAGCTGCACTCTCTTTCAGGTACATTCGGCAACGTGGCTAAGCTCTCATTTCTTTGTAGAGCATGAAGCGTTGAGAGCTTCTTGATGTGGACCTTCTTCTCGCCCCGCGCCACTGCTGTTGTTCTGGCTGCTCGTCGGGACAGGAGCGAATTAATACTTGTTCACTGGGTGGGATACTCTGGCAGCTCACTGTGCAGAACAGCGTCCCCTCTCTCTTTCATACATTACAAAGAATAAATATTACAAAAAATCCTGATCGTTGCTTTTCTCACCAATACTAAATTTCAAATTAATAAAGAAATACTAATAAAGGGAATTAAAATTGTGGAGGTTAAATAATAGCAGACAACGATAAGAAGTAAGAATCTGATTGGATGACTTCATCAGAGCCATACGTAATGCAGATTCAAAAGGGAATGAGTTTTCTGGCATCAAGACTTTGGGTCTGATATTTAATATCCTACTCCCAAGGATGAACACTCCGGAATTTATTGGAAAATAAAAAAATAATTTATCCACAAAGAGAAATTCTATTAATTTTTGTCTTTTTAGATATTCAGTATTTATTAGTACAGCTTCCGGGAATTTTTTAGTACAACAGATTCAACAAAACACTTGAGATGCATTGGGGTGAAGTGGTTTTTTTTTTTTATCGATTATAACATCTAGCGGTGGCTTTAGTTATAGTTAAAAATTTTAAAATAATTCTATACATTATAGGTAAGACGAAGTTGGTTATTTTATACCTTCAAGTATTGCTTTTTTTTTTTTACTGTTGTCACCTTCATTCGAGAGTGTGTAGATCAGATTATTATTATATAATCTAATATATCCAGGTATATAATTTATCAGGTAGCCATAATCAGTATTTATTTTACTAGCCAACAAAACACTTGGATGTTCGTGGAATCCAAGTGGTCCTTTTATCGAATTATAACATCCATAGGTGGCTTGAAAAGTTCAGTTAATTTTAAAATGTGATAATTCTGTGTACATAAAAAGTACGACAGTTAATTATTTAATGCCTTAAGTATTACTTTTTTCACACTATTTGTCACGCTTCATTTCAAGAATCAGAAACTGGAGAGTCCAGAACTATGGGGCTGCAGCCCCCCCCAGACAAACCGTGAACAATTCTGATTTTTTTATTAATCACTACAGCTGTTTGTCTCAATTTCATTAAAAATATATTAACGTGACAACATTGCTTTCTCTTTGACGGCCTGAAAAATTTTTCCTGCTTTTTCTAGTCATTCCACCTATAGCGACGTTGACGCGGTCGAAAACATATTTTGGCTAGTTATTTTCTTGATTTTTATTAAATTATCAGTATTATGTGTCTCTATGTTCTTTGAGTTCTTATTGTTAGGTGAGGTAAAGTCTGTAAAATTAATATGTTTTTGGTTTTACATAATTACATGAGGTTTGACATTCACCACGACGATACAAAATTTTATGACCCCCAAAGGCAACAGACAATTTCTTAGTTGTACAGATAGCCGTTGATGGCAGCACGTTTTATAAGCGCAAAGTTGGTTACTGTGGGGAAATGGCATATAATTTGAGAATGAATTTTCTTTTTACCGCAGAAATAACAGAAAGATCAGGGCTCAAAGATCAAGTTAAAAAAAGTTCATATATATATTTCTATTTAGCACATAGCTGAATTGTGAGTGTTCAGAAAACCTTTCAGTCAAAGTATTTGAAAATAAAGTTTGTTGATGTTCATACATGGAAGCAAGCATTGATTCTAAACCAAAATAACAAAATATATCAAGTGTTCTACTGAAAATAAAGTTTAAATCTCGAAAACATTAAACAAGACTATACTTAGAATTTTAAAATTAATAAAATTTATTTTTCTCTTATTTAATAATTCGATGACGAAGAATTACTGCCATAAATGTTTTTAATCAATCAAAGCTTTGCGTCCGAAGCTGTAATTCAATAGAAATATACATTTAATAAAGAGATTAGTGCATAACATGTTTCAGATATAAAACAAAAAAGTAATTATATATCATCTTAAAAAGTCTGTATTCATCATTAGCATTCTTTTTTTGCTTCAGGAAAAAAAATAACATAATGTGATCAAAATTACAATTCAACGAATTTATGGAAATTTTTTATAGAAGTAGCCTTAACTGCAATTAAAAAATATTTACTTAGAAACGCCTTCCTTGGTGACTATCAATACTGATCTGAGATATCTATAACAAAGGTATGGTTCCAAATATTTGTCTTTTAAAGAGTTTCGTTTCAATTCAATTTATTTTAAGAATTAAATTTCTAATTGTTTCCTGCCAACATGAAGCTTATGTATGCTTTTTTCTATAAATTTGCTTATAGAGGTATCTTTTCTTTAATATAGTTTATTCCTCAGGTTTGTTATATCCGTATACATATATGAGAGATCCGGAAAGATAGCAGAATCTTCTATGTCAGACAGAAACTAAATTCTAGACCTCTTTGTTTTGCAGACAGTTAGGGGTCCTCTCTGTTACCCCGATTGGGTTGGGTTCCGTTGTTAACGTGTGGAACCAAACAAACCGAAATACAAAATCATTATAGACTCCGTTTGGAACAAGGGTGGCATGCCTTGATTAAAGCTGGTACAAATCTGAGGCGTATCACATTACTAGAACAGAAATGAGAACCTAGCAATCTCTGACAGTTCGAGATGGTGCGTAGCTATCATTCAATCTTGTCTACTCCAAGTTCTCAGAATTCTTCACTTTTTATCTTGTTGTGTCCCTCATTTGAATTCTAGTGAAATCAGTAGGATTTATCATCAGTTTGTTCCGAGTAACCTTGCTTTGTCAGCCATGTAACAGAAACAACTCCAAAGACAAGCCTATCTCTAGTAACACGGATGTTTACAACGACATTGAGACCCTTCGCCTTGAACGTCATGCGTCGGCGGAGTTATTTCATAAAAATAGGGGAAAGGAAGAATGTGAAGGGTGTGTTTACATTCACTGATCGTGATCTAACGAAGAACCTCGATGCGCTCTATTGACTCATTGCCCGCACCCCTCGAGTGTAAATCTAATGGTAGTCTCGGATCTTGCTAGAACACGGTACATAATGTCTGTCCTCAAGCAAAAGTCACTAAGTCAAAAACCCAGTTTGAGGATGTAGTCAAATAAGTTTGATTCATTTTGAGTCGCTTTGATAAATAGTAAAACAATTATATATTGTCTCTTTAGTTCACCACTGGTTTCTTGATGATTTTCAAATAACAGGATCACGAAATAATTTACTGGAAACATCGACTGCAGTCAGTCGATAAAAATGTTTGTGGACTTAGGTGATTCTATATGGGACGACGTGATATCGTGTGCATAAGTCTGTCATTCTACGGTCACTCACGCCACTACCACGCTCCTCGAAAACGGATTGTCTTGTGGAAATCGGTCATAGAACCAAGCCGTCATATGTCTCACTGCTCGAGAAAAACTCGACACCATCCTGAACGCTGGTGGCGAGTCGTTAAGGAAAGCAGGATATTATTGACTTTGGGGGGTTTATTTCATTTGGCGCAGATAGAAATGGCAAAGGTCTCATTTCGTTTGTGCACTGGTCGAAAATGACTCCTCGCCCACGAAGTTATTTGCCAAATTTTGCGGTTGATTTTATACCCATTCCCTCCTTTCATCGACTCTTCTCTGCCCAGGCACCCTGTTCAGGTTGTGCGCAATAGACGAAGTGTAGGATCACAGTCAGCATGGAATCAGCTTGCTGAGAGGAAGGTTGGATATCAAACCTTCGCATATACTTCATCACTCGCGAATTTGGAATGAGGCTTAGTGAATGCTGGTGAAGAAAGGAGGTTTGAAGGATGCGGGAGAGTGGGTTGGTGTATTCCTGCATGTTGTTCACCTGGGAGTTCTGTATTGAAGGCGTGGAGCGACCATCAGTGCCCCAACTAAATGGATGGGATAAAACGGAATGGCATGGAGAGGAAGGTTGAATCAACCTATTCATCACTCCACGCAGTTGAATGAGGTGCTAGTGAATGCCGGTGAAGAGAGGATTGGGATCGTGGAGGGCATGGTGTATTCACTCCTGGGTGTATCACCTGGGGGGTTCTTGGATTGGAAGAAAGGCTGTGAGTCCGACACAGCGCCCCAACTAAATGAATGGGTTGGGGCCGTTAAATATGCATGCAAAGCAACTAGGGGAGGGGTCAATTTATTTTCTTGACTTTGAACAAGGGGAGGTGTAGGTATGCTTACAGTAAGACATTAAAATCACTTTATTTCCGAAAACTCTTGTAACGCACAAATGGAATTTACTAAAAAATTAAGTTTGAAAAAAAAGTTAAATTTGAAAAAATAAACTTGATTTTGTAATTAAAGCTGAAAATTCGTATAGAAATTAAGCACTTCATTTTACCGAGTTAGAGTATTTGAATTAAAGTCCTAAAATTTTAAATGTAGATTATTACTGTTATACGCGTTGTAAAAAAAAAGAACTGGGGGGGGTTGTAGTTTGTTATACATGTAATTATAAGAGGGGGTTTATGCATTTGTTATTTTTAGAGGAAAGGGGGAGGAGTCAAAAACAAAAACATGACTTACGTAATTTGAACGGCCGATGAAGAACGAAATGGCGAGAGAGGAAGGTTGGATATATCTAACCGTCATACTTTCCGCGCAGTTTGAAATGAGTGCTTAGTGAATGCCGGTGAAAGAGAATTTGAGGATGCGTGGGATGGAGTTGTGGTGCTATTTTGCAAGGTGTTCACCAATGGGGTTTAGACTGAAGAAGGCGCGGGGGACATCAGCGCCACGGAATGCCGATGTCAAGTGTCGATTCGAACTGAATCTAAATCTCAACAACAAACTTCATTGGCCATGAATACAGACACTAAAACTAACTAGATAGTAGTGAAAAAGGGTTCACTACCGATGAATGACCTGTGATTAGGAGTGGAAGACAGCTCTTGTTTGTCCCAAGTCGTGATGAAGTGCCGGTGCAGAGTATCCGGAGTATGGAGACATGGCAGAGTCGGCTACGAACCTCGGGCTAGACTGGAGGAGGTGACGCAAGAGGAATCGAGTAAGCACTTCGGAAACCACCGAAGTGGGAGGATACAGAGGCCGGCGTGTGCTAAAAGCACGAAAAACACACTGATCACTAATCTTAAGGAATAGATTCTTAATGGTAGATCTTGAAGATCTTAACCCTTTCGAGTTCACTACATGTTCGTATAAATTCAGTAATTTTCAGAACGAAACATGTAGTGAACTTGAAAGGGTTAAAGGTTGTCTAATACTCATTTTTGAAATAAATTTAGTAATTTTCAAAACGAAACATGTAGTGAACTTGAAAGGGTTAAAGGTTGTCTAATACTCATTTTTGAAATAAATTTAGTAATTTTCAAAACGGAATATGTAGTGAACTTGAAAGGGTTTAAGGTTGTCTAATACTCATTTTTGAAATAAATTTAGTAATTTTCAAAACGAAACATGTAGTGAACTTGAAAGGGTTAAGATCTTCAGAATCTACCATTAAGAATCTATTCCTTAAGCGTTATTCGAGTGATGTGTGTTTTTCTGTGTTTTAGGCACACGCCGGCTCTGTACCCTCCCACTTCGGCTGGTTTCCGAAGTGCTTACTCGACTGCCTTGCCCGTCACCTCCTCCAGTCTGCCGAGGTTCAGTCCACCGACTCTGCTGTCTCCATACCCGGGCATCTCGCACCCGGCACTCATCACGACGGGACCAAAACAAGAGCTGTCCTTGCACCACTCCAATCACAGGTATCATCAGTACGTGCAACCCTTTTCTCACTACTATCTATTGTCTTTACTGTGTCTTGTATTCGTAACCAATGAAGTTTGTTGTTGAGATTTAAGATCGGTTATTCACGACCACTTGACGCCACGGCATTCCGTGGCGCTGATGGTCGCCCCGCGCCTTCTTCAATCTAAGAACCCCCCAGGTGAACACCTTGCAAGAATACACCACAACTCCACCTCCCACGCATCCCAAATCTCTCTCTCTTCACCGGCATTCACTAAGCACTCATTCCAAACTGCGCGGAAATTATGACGGGTTAGATATCCAACCTTCCTCTCCATGCCATTCCGTTCTTCAAGGGGCCGTTCAAATATTACGTAAGCATGTTTTTATTATTTATAGACCCCCTCCCCCCTTGTCAGCAAAAATAAGCAAATCGCAAACCCCCTCCCCCCCTTGGGTGCTTACGTAATATTTGAACGGCCCCCAACCCATCCATTTAGTTGGGGCGCTGATGGTCGCTCCACGCCTTCTTCAATCCAAGAACCCCCCAGGTGAACACCTTGCAAGAATACACCACAAGCCCACCTCCCACGCATCCCAAACCTCTCTCTCTTCACCGGCATTCACTAAGCACTCATTCCAAACTGCGCGGAGTGATGGAAATTATGACAGGTTGGATATCCAACCTTCCTCTCCATGCCATTCCGTTTTTTATCCCATCCATTTAGTTGGGGCACTGATGGTCGCTCCACGCCTTCTTCAATCCAAGAACCCCCCAGGTGAACACCTTGCGAGGATACACCACAACCCACCTCCCACGCATCCCAAACCTCTCTTTCTTCACCGGCATTCACTAAGCACTCATTCCAAATTCCGCGGAGTGATGGAAATTATGACAGGTTTGATATCCAACCTTCCTCTCCACGCCAAGCCGATTCCATGTTGACTGGTGCACACTTACTGTCCTATTGCCACGAGAAAAACCCTGAACAGGGTTGCCTCAAGTAGACGAGTCGATGAAAGGAGGGAAATGGGTATAAAATCAACCGCAAAATTTGGCAAACTAACTTCGTGAGGCGAGGAATTCATTTTCGACCGAAGTACAAAGCGAAATGAGACCTCTGCCATTTCTATCTGCGCCAAATGAAATAAACCCCCAAAATGCAATGGAATATCCCGTTTCCTTAACGACCGCCACCAGCGTGTCTGGTGTCTGGAGTTTTTCTCGAGGCGGTGAGACAGTAATGACGGCTTGGTTCTGACCGATTTCCACAATGACGATCCGTTTTGGCGGGGAGCGGTCGGATTTACGTGGCGTAGAGTGACCGTGAATGACGACTTAATACGATATCGTCGTCGTTCAAGCAGAAGTCACTAAGTCCACAAACATTTTTTGACGGACTACTGCAGTCGATTAGAATTTCCAATAAATTATTTCGTGATCCTGTTATTTGAACATCAGTAAACCAACTGTAGGAACTAGAAATATATAAATTAATTTTTACTATTTATCAAAGCGACTCAAAATGAATCAACTTTAAATTGACTACATCTCTAAACTATAGTTTTGGACTTAGTGACTTTTGCTTGAACGACGACGTTATGTACTGTTCAGCAACGGATTCCGAGACTACCACATTTAGACGATTTTACACCGGAAAGGGGTGTCAGGCAATGAGTCATAAGAGCGCATTTCCGGAGTTCTTCGTTAGATCACGATCAGTAGAATGTAAACACCACCCTTCCACATTCTTCACTTTCCCCCTATTTTTATGAAAATAACTCCGCCCGACGCATGCGCAAAAGCGCGAAGGGTCTCCGCATTCGTTGCTAAACAATACTCCATGTTACTAGGCATACTTGTCTTTGGAAGTTGTTGCTATTTACATGGCTGAACAAGCAAATTTTCGAACAAACTGAATGATAATCCTACTGAATTTCACTAAGAATTCAAATGGAGGGACAGCAAAATAAAAAAGGTGAAGACTTGGAGAGACAGAAGTTATTGAAAGATTAGTCTAGGCGCACAATCTCGAACTGTCAGAGATTGCTAGTAAAGCTAGGGTTCCTACTTGTTCTAGTAGACAGATACGCCTCAGATTTGTACCAGCTTAATCAAGGCATGCCACCCTTGTATTCCAAACGGAGTCTAAGGGGTCTATTCTGGTACCCCCGGTTGGTTTGGGTTCCACACGTTAACAACGGAACCCAACCCAATCGGGGGTACCAGAGTAGACCCCTAACTGTCTAAACAGTGAGGCTCAATGCAAGAATTTAGTTTCTGTCTGACATAGAAGGATTCTGTATGTCTTTTCCGATCTCTCATATATGTATAATGGATATAAATAAACCCGAGGAATAAACTATATTGCGAAGAAAGATACCTCTATAAGTTAAATTTAGTAGAAAAAAGCATAAGCATAGTTTTCCATGTTGCGGAAACAACATTTAGAAATTTAATTCTAAAATAAATTGAATTCGAACGAAACTCTTTAAAGACAAATTATTTGAACCATACCTTTGTTATAGGATTGGATATCTCAGATCAGTATTATAGTCACCATGAAAGGTTTCTATAAATATTTTTTAATTGCAGTTAAGGCTACTTCTATAAAAATTTCCATAAATTCGTTGGAATTGTAATTTGATCACATTATTATTTTTCCTGGAGCAAAAGAATGCTAATGATGAATACAGACTTTTTAAGATATAATTATTTTTTTTTTATCGATTTTATATCTGAAATATGTTATGCACTAACTTTATTAAATGTATATTTCTATTGAAATCTACAGCTTCGACGCAAACTGCTTTGATTGATTAAAAACATTTATGGCAGTAATTCTTCGTCATCGAATTATTAAATAAGAGAAAAATAAATTTTATTAATTTTAAAATTCTAAGTATAGTTCTGTTTAATACTTTTGAGATTTAAACTTTATTTTTCAGTAGAACACTTGATATATTTTATTATTTTGGTTTTAGAATCAATGTTTGCTTCATTGCGAACATCAACAAACTTTATTTTCAAATACTTTGAGGACTGAAAGGTTTTCTGAACACTCACAATTCAGCTATGTGCTAAATATCGGAAATATATATGAACTTTTTTTTAACTTGATTCTTTTGAGCTTCGGATCTTTCTTTTTCTGTTATTTTCTATGGTAAAAAGAAAATTCATTCTCAAAATTATGCCATTTCCCCACAGTAACCAATCCTTGCGCTTTTATAAACGTGCTGCCATCTAACGGCTATCTGTACAACTAAAGCAGAAATCTGTCTGTTACGCACGTGCTGCCATCTAAAGTAAAAGATTAAAACAGATTCTGTTGTCAAAGCTTTTAATGGTTGTTACAACAGTGTATGAATTTTTTTAAAAAATATTTGGCTTTATATTAATGCCGTCGTTCATTATTTTAAATATAAAGCATTCTGTAATTTAACTACTTTGAAAACCGAAGTCATTTATTTCGAACAGTGGCGAATCCAGGATTCGGGTCGGGGGTCATAAAAATTTTGTATCGTCGTGGCGAATGTCAAACCTCATGGATTATGTAAACCAAAACATATTAATTTTACAGACTTTACTCACCTAACAATAAGAATCATAAAGAACATTACAATACTTTCGATAATTTAATAAAAAAATGCAATGAAATAACTAGCCAAAATTTTTTTTCGACCGCGTAAACGCTAAAAGTACAAGTGGAATGACTAGAAAAGTAGGAAAATTTTCCGATTGTAAAGCCAGAAAGCAATGTTGTCACGTTATTATTATTTTTTAAAAAGTGAAATTGAGAGCAAACAGTTGTAGTGATTTAAAAAAAAATCCAGAATTCGGGTTCATCGCTGGGGGGGGGGCGGCCGCCCAGCCCCATAGCCCCCCTGGATTCTCCATTGATTTCGAATGAAGTGTGACAACAGTGTGAAAAAAAGTAATACTTGAAGGCATTAAATAATTAACCGTCGTACCTTTATGTACAGAATTATCACATTTTAAAATTAACTAGAACTAAGCCACTCATGGATGTTATAATTCGATAAAAAGGACCACTTGGATTCCACGAACATCTCAAGTGTTTTGTTGAATCTTTGTTAAAATAAATACTGGATTATAATACCTGGATAAATTATAATAGTACCTGGATATATTAGATTATAATAATACCTGGATTCGCCATTAATTTCGAATGAAGTGTGACAACAGTGTAAAAAAAAAGTAATACTTGAAGGTATAAAATAACTAACCGTCTTACCTATACGTATAGAATTATCACATTTTAAAATTTTTAACTATAACTAAGCCACTCATGGATGTTATAATTCGATAAAAAAAAAAAAACCACTTGGATTCCACGAACATCTCAAGTGTTTTGTTGAATCTTTGTTAAAATAAAATTCCCAAACCGGAAGGTATCCACTAAATTAGATTGAATATCTAAAAAGACAAAAATTAATAGAATTTCTTCTTTGTGGATAAATATTTTTATTTCCAATAAATTCCGGAGTGTGTTCAGTCCTTAGAGGATATTAAATATCAGACCTTAAAGTCTTATTCCTCTACAGAAAACCTATTCCCTTTTTGAATCTGCATTGATGTATGGCCTCTGATGAAGTCATCCACCAGATTCTTACTTCTTATCGTTGTCTGCTATTATTTTTAACTCCTCCACAATTTTAATTCCCTTTATTAGTATTTTTATTTACTCTGAATTAGACAGTGAGGAAAGCAACGATCAGATTTTTTGTAATATTTATTCTTTGCATGTATGAAGAGTATAGGACGTTGTTCTCTCTGTACAGGAGCTTGCCAGAGTATCCCAGTGAACAAAAGTACAATTCGAAGGCTCCCGTCCCGACGAGCAGCCAGAACAACAGCAGTGGCGCGGGCGAGAAGAAGGTCCACATCAAGAAGCCTCTCAACGCTTTCATGCTCTACATGAAAGAAATGAGAGCGAAGGTCGTTGCCGAATGTACCTTGAAAGAGAGTGCAGCTATCAACCAAATACTAGGCCGCAGGGTGAGTGTCCTCCTCTACATAGCCAATTTACAGGATTTTCATTTTAAAGTTTAGTGGTAATGTATTCTGAGGTCAATGGTGCATAGGTCTCAAAAGAAATGCCTTTTAAGCAATGATCTTGCTAAATCTTTTAAGGGGACATACCACTGTTAAACCTCGAAAATTTTTCATTTTATGAAAAATATATACAGTGGATTCTCCCTATAACGAAATCGCTTGGTTCCAGTTAAAAAATTCGCTATAGAGAAAATTTCGTTATACGGAGATTAGAGATTTTTGCAGTTATTTAAGTAAATGTTACAAACCTTTTATTAGGCGCGATAAGTTCAAAAATATTTAATTATGAGTAAAAGTATTTTATTGAGTCATGTTGCACATAACAAAATTGGGAGTCTTTGTTTGCTTTTCTTTCCTCCGAAACATTTGTCTCCTTTAAAAGCTAGCGTTTTTGTAGGGAGACGTTATCGCTGGAATGAACAATGCGAGTGGTTGCACGTGTGAGCGATTTGTTTGCACAGAAATTAGCAACTTTCTTCAAAAACGACAAAAATCGAAAAGATAAACGTCTGAAAAAATTCGTTATAGGGAGACAACCACTTCGTTATATGAAGAATATTTTGAATGTTTTTTAACATTCCGATTAAAAATTTCGTTATAGGTAGAAATTCACTGTAGGGAGACTTCGTTGTAGGGAGATTCTACTGTATATATTTTATTTCCCTGTCCTTTCTGAACAATTTAAAACAATCCGCGTTAAAAAATTCCAATAATTATGAAAGTTATGAAGAAAAATGTATCAGCTCTAAAACGTAAACACTGAATATGGCCATATCTTTAAAGCGCACTATCTCAAAATGTGTGTTTTTTTTTTAATATTGTGCGCACGATATCTCAAGAACTATTGAATAATTTGCATAAAATGTTTACCGAATATGTATTTTGCTATATTCTACAAATTGAGCCACATTTTTGTACATATTTTTCTAAAGAAGTTTTTTTGGGGGGGTGTTAGAAAAGTTGAAATTTTAACTATTTTTAACATTTTATTTTAAATTGGTATATAAAATAGAAAGTAAATATTAATAAATTGTGGTTCAGTTTCTTAAACAGAGAGAGAGAGAGAGAGATTGTTTGTATTACTTAAATACACAAAATATTGTGTTGGGATAAATATTTTATCCGTAACTATGCGCGCAAGGTGCTTATCTAATTTTTTCTCTAAAAATTATACCCATATTTATTATTCTCTTAAATAAATACGTACCAATATGAAGGTTTGAAAATATGTGTCCTATAAGAGAATGAACAGATATTTTTCTTGAAGAAAAAAAGCGAGTTTGTGAATTGCACTGTTTCAGAGATATAATGTATCGAATTTGAGAGTTTTCCGTCATTTTTTCGAGGTTTAAGAGTCGTATGTCCCGTTAAATTCTGCATGAAAGAAATTAAAGCAAAGGTCGTTACTGAATGCACCTTGAAAGAGAGTGCAGCTATCAACCAAATACTAATCCGCAGAGTGAGTACCCACCTTCACTTCACAGACAATCCATAGAAAGCGAAAAATTTTTAATTTTGTTTCGCATTGAAGTAATTAACCAAAGGTCGGCCAGTACAAATCTTGGTAAATGTGGAGTTAATGGTACGTACCTGTTTCTCGCCAATTTTTCTTGGCGCGATTTCATGTGCCGCCGCCAAATACTGTTTTGGATGTGCAGTGCGCTTTTTATTGCTCTCTTGCGCATGCGTCACCTGAAAACGAGAGATTAAGCACGCAGTGCCTGCGGCATTTCAAGGGTGTACAGGGCAAATTTTTTTAACTTAAAAAACATCAGTGGCTTCGCTTTCAGCATAGCAGGAAACTAGTAGTTTCGCTTTTTCATTGAATGTTAGAAATCTAGGTTTTGTTTTTTTTTAATTCCGAAAACTAGAATTTCCGCACGCAATGCCTGCGGCATTTCAAGCGTGTACCGGGCAAATTTTTTAACTTAAAAAAACATCAGCGGCTTCGCTTTCAGCATAGCAGAATAATCGTAGCTTCGCTTATTCATTGAGAAAAGAAACGCACAGAATAACTTACACGGTACTGAATCGATATTCCATTGGAAGAATTCAAAACGAAGTTTTATTCAAATTCGAATTTATCGACCAGTTGCATCGAAGAGTTGAACAAAACAGTCCAATCAAAACGTTGCGCAATATAGCCTGATAAGCAAAGCACCGATGAAAAGATCAATTTGTGCGCATGCGCGCTTGTCACTCGTTAAAAACATCTAGACGCATCCAAAACAAATGTTCTCTCATCGCCGTTTTTGGCGGCAAAGAATTGGCGATCGAACGAAGTAAGTCGGTACCGTACACTCCACATTAACCCAAATCTTATTGACTACCTGGCAAGACATAAACTTTGTCCAAAATCTATTTGTGTAGCAAATTTTGCAACCTGCCTATTCTTTCCCATTCGCCTACAAGAGGAGTTCTTGTCATTGGATACAATTATGCAAACGAGAGGTTGTCACCATTTTATGGATTTCGTATTGAATATTGTAAATTGAACCTAAATATATGTTACTTATTGTGAAGAATATAACCACCGTATGAAACCAACTGTAATCCATTGCACAACAAGCTACTTTCTTATAATGCAATGATTAATTTTTAAAAAAATGCAGCATTAGAATATTTTTTTGACATGAAAGGGTTGGATGGACTCATTTCATTTAATATTATGAACATTTATTTTTAAATTACAATGTTGATGAACTTTGGGAACATGGGTGTCTAAGGAAGATTTTATTCCACTAAAATCATTTTGAAAGAAAATTCTTTGGCTTAAGTTAGTTTATTAATTATATATGTCCTTAAATAGGAAAGTTTTTATTGCAAGTTGTCTTCTATCGTATTGCAAGTTGTCTTCTATCGGGGCAGTTATAGAACGAAGATGGCACATCTCATCTTCTTAGTCTTCTTGTCATCTAAAGACTTTGTCTTCTGTGAAAGGCTTTTCAGGGCTACTACTGTTTTAAGAACTGCCATTTGATGAATAAGCTTTACGTGAGTGTTAATGAGGACTTGGTTCTTTTGCAGTGGCACAGTTTATCTCGAGAAGAACAGGCCAAATACTACGAACTGGCTCGTAAAGAACGCCAACTTCACATGCAGCTGTATCCTGGTTGGAGTGCGCGTGATAACTACGCTCTCCAGGTGAAGAAGAAGAAGAGGAAAAAAGACAGGAACCAAGATGGAGGTAGGCATTCATTTCCCGCCACTCTTAATAAATTCCTAAAACATGCATAAGAGTCGATAGGATAAGATGCATTACTGAATAAATATGTTATAAATTTCCATGTACTGAAATCTCCCCTTTTTGTCTTTTAAAATTACTATATTACCAGAAAATCACTCGTCATGGTATGACGGGTGCAAATTGCCTCTTCATTCGAGAGATTTCCCGTCAAATTTGACTGTTTAAATAGATATATATGCGAGAGAAATGTTTAACATTGATTGGAAACAAATAAGATAAACATACGTTTTATGACAGGAAATTTTTATTTTATTTATATATTTCTTTATTGAAAAAACCTCTTGGTAGACAACATTCCGTATGAAGTATTTTTTGTCGTTTAACAATTTTATTATAATTCAATGACCATGAAATTCTCAGCTTGTCAAACGTAAGTCAAAAGTTAAATTTTCAAAGGAATTCTTTTTCGAAATTCGAATCAAAACAAAGCACTTCTCCACTTGTCAAACGTTGCCAAAAAATATTATCAAGTTATATCATCACGATTGCAATAAATAATGAGATACATCGTGGCATCCAAACTATATCACGGGCATGATATACCACTGCTATTTACTACTTTCTATTCAAAAACGGAAATGAATTTCAAATATATGATTAATATAATTTAAAATTTCTCGGGAACTATTGATCATAGCGAGATAAATTTTATATCAATCGATAGAAAATTTTATATCACTATTTTAGAGTTATTAAATTTGAAATTAGAACAATTACTCTTTTAACATTTAAAATTACTGAAATTTAGGTTCTCTAACAATGAAATAATGCTGTTTAACGTCTCGCAGTGCTATAGAGCGAATTTTATTGTTGGTGACGTCAGATTAGTAACTTTTATATGATGTTAATTCAGAAACGCTAAAATATACCTTAGGGAGATGATATGTCATAACAGGAAAAAAGTACATCTTATTTAAATATTTTGTCAATGTTTAATATACATAATATAAATATGTATAATATATTTTTAAATATATTATATATATTTAATATATATAATATATTTAAAAATGTCTTTAAGTAATCTGATGTACAAGTTTGTATGATATTTCAGGGTTAGAGATTCATTAAATGTTTATTTGTATAAATTATTCACTACCATTAGAGATTGAATGCTGTTTTTGTGTTTCTTTTAAAAAAATTAATATTTTGCTCGGAGGATATTTTTTACTCTATTAGAAACTCTCACCACATTTTTATTTTTATGTCAATGATAGCTTCAAAATTATAATTGAATCCAAACAGAATGTTAATCTTTTACATTTTTAAAATTTTATAAAAATTCAAAACTATTTCTGAATTTGAGTTTTGTGTAT
>BGPR01014423.1:0-36559 GCA_013235015.1 Araneus ventricosus
GCTGATGACAATATGGACGCAGAGGACATCGATAATGAAGAATGCATCATTTGCATTGAGCAAGGAAAAACGGATTTGGGATTCCAATCTTTTTTTCCAAGCTCTGGCCCCATTCCACCTGTACGGGCTGGGTCAAAATCCAAGCCCATGGAGATGCGAATTTTTTTGTACTTGATTTCATTTCTTAAGGTTCGTTCATTTCAAAATTCATTTTTCAAATGAGTATAATTCTGATTTTAATAAAGTTGGAAAAAATTCATGTCATATTTTATATACTTATATAGAAAACTCTCTTATCACTACAAAATTATCGACGCTTATATCTATGAATTTTAGTATTTACTTTCCTTTTTCTCCATTTCCAGATCGTTGTCTTGACTTTGGTGGCCATTGCTGCTTGTTCCCTGGACGTCATTCCCCACTACAGCCATCACGGGCACGGACACGGAATCAGCACCAGATACTTCAGGAAAGCACAAGGACACGGATATGGTGGTCTAGGATATGGAGGATACGGATATGGTGGTTTAGGATATGGAGGATACGGATATGGTGGTTTAGGATATGGAGGATACGGATATGGTGGACTGGGATATGGAGGATATGGTATTGGAAACGGAGGTTATGGATACGGTGGTCGTGGAGGATATGGAAGTTTCGGATATGGATATAACGCATATTTGTAAATGGTAATAAATTCGTATAATTCTTTTAACTTATAAATATATTTGATTCATTTTATTTAAATTAGATTTAGTTTAAAATCATTTATGACTTTTAAATAAATGTTAGCTAAGTACCTGATGAGTTTGTTCCTATTCGCATGTATGGCCATTGTACATTTATTATTACGCTTGTTGTATTTTTTGATTAATTAATACATTTAATTCGTTTGTAAGTACTTTCATCCAGAATATCCAATATAATATTTCAAAAAATACAAAAACTTTGTTAGAAGCATGCAACTTTCCGAGAAAACGTTCCATTTTTAGATGAAATTAAATTTGAAACTTGCGAGAAATTTTTCTGTTACTTATAAGTTTACATTCTTTTTAAAATTTTAAACATTGCTGCCTATAATTTTAGTTTATTTGCTGTTCCATTCTTGCGTTTAAAATTTTTGAATAGAACATCAGAATAAAAACAGTTTTTAGAGATTGGTTGATTGGCTTTACTAGCGCAAGAGCCATATTTGGTTATTCTGCGTCAAGAGTATTATAAACCAACAAGCACACGCCAGCGTATCCACTGAGATGACTTTAGAAACACAGGGTATAGCACGCTTCAATATTAAAAATAGTACAAAGAATATACACCGACTAAACTGCATATGCTGAATGGCATCATTAAAAATAGACGCCACTAAGACTTGAGTCAGTTAAGTATTCTTACTAGTATGCGACCGTCTTTTGTCCTTTAGAGAGCACTTCTTAAATTGTTTAATACAAGTCAGCTTTAATTCATTGTTCTGATTATACAAGCTATGCTTAAATGTTTTGAAATATTACATATCTATTCTTTCTTTTACAACTTCTTCTAAGTTAAAATATGTTAATCAGTAAAAACTTTCTTTCGTTTGAAATACTTTTGACATTAAATTCTTTCTACAAAATTTATATTCACTTTAATCAAACATTTCATAATGAATAATAATTAATTTCATTGTATGTTCATAGTTATGTTGGCAGCTTGCAGCATTTAGCACGCTCCAGACGCTTAGTTTTGTATCTTATTTTAATTCATTTTCTGTTTTATTGATTTTGTGTTTTTTCATTAAATGATATATTCTTTTCGTATTAATTAGTTTTATTTCATAATGAAATTAGTTTATACTCACTCATTATTTTTTTTCCTTTACAGGAATTCTTGTGAATTTTAGTCCATGTAAGAGTATGATAGTGCAAACTTCTTAAGATTGATTCTGCAAAGGTATTGTCTATTGTATGAAAATTCTTGGAATGTAAAAAGTCAAATTTTGTGTAAAATAAAACGTTCTGGATTTCATTTTTGTTTATTAATGCTCCATTTAAATTAGGAGACCAACATAGAACTACATCTAGTAAGCTCTACTTTAAGAATTAAATCTTGTTACAATTGCATACAAAAATAAATTCATAAATTTAAACAGCCTAGTAAAATATCTCCTAAACCATGGCAAATAACGCGAGAAACATAAAAAATACCACTAAAATAATATCCTGAAGTACCACTGGTAATCTCTTATATGAAAAATAAAACATTTACAAAGTAGGCACTCTCATATGCCAGTACGAATTTTAAAAACGAAGAAAGAAGTCTACCAGATATTTATAATATCATTTAAGAGAGAAACGTTATAAATAAAGACTTTCATGAAGTTGGGGAAAATAATTCAATGCAATAAAAAGATATTGTTTAAAACTTATATCGAAAAGTACTAAAAATAAATTGGCACCAGGTCATTGAGTCTACCCATTTAGGTACATAAGAATACAGGGACTCCGAATATTTTAGATAAAAAGTGATATTTCTATTTTATACATTATTCCCAATCTATTTCTCAATTAATTTCGAAGTTAAAAAAGAAAACTTCTAAGAGGAAGTATAAAAGAATCATCGAACATTAAATTTTATGACGAAAATCACAAGTCAATGAAATAAAGTTGTACCACAAGGTGTGATCAATAAGTAGACTCAATGATGAAATAAATCTTACCTAAAGTATATATACTAGAATATGAACAAAATATAGCTAAAACAAGAAGAACAAGAATAAGAGAAAAACTTAAAAAAATAAACACAATCCATCTGCTACGCTCAATCGCAGCAGCTTCCAGGATTGCATTGACAATAATGCCAAATCGCAACGCAAAATCGGCTACGTTGTCGTTAGTGTTATAATTCCCGAGGTTGAGGAGGTAGAAAGTAAGGTTTTCTGTCTTCTGTTTATTTTGTTACAAAGTAATTTTCAGTATTTTGAGGAAAGTTTTTCTTTTTTCTTTCAATTTTTGGGAGAATTTGGGTCACAGAGGACCTTATTTTTTGATTTTGTTAGTCGGTTCCTCTACAAAAAATTATCCCAATTCTGAAATTTATAATCCCAGCCGGGAGTGACCTTTGAAAACGTTCTCTGCAGGATTCTTCTTCTTTTTATTAATTTTTATTGGTTTTTTTGTATCTATTGCCGTCTTGTTTTTGTCCTATGACAGGATTTTTATTCTGTTAGTTAATTTTACAATATTTCGATGTATTCCTGGAAGCTGCTGCGATTGCGTGTACTAGATGCAATGTGTTTATTTTTTTATGTTTTTCTGTTATTCTTGTTATTTTTGTTTTAGCTATTTTTTGTTCATAATCTAGTATATTTATTTTTGTGTTTTATCGGAAGTTCCTGCATTTTCTCGCCATTCCGTCTAATACAAAGTTAAATAGTTTTTGAATTTTTAATGTTAAATGACTAATCCTATCCTTTGTCTTTGTTCATGTTCGAGTATATTTACATAAAGTACGCCTCACATGGAAAATGTTTACAATCCTTTAAAATAGTCCCTGTCGTAAACTATGCACTTCTGACAACGTGTGTACAAGTCGTCGAAAGCTCTTGAAATTTTCTCCACTCGTACAGCTCTCAATCCCCGTGTCACAGCAGCCTGATGTGCGTAATATCTGCAAATATTCGCTCTTTTAGAGCTACTTTAAAGTTAGGAAACAAGAAAAAGGCCGGTGGTGATAGGTCTGGAGAATACGGTGTGTGCGACAGTTCAGTAACCCCATGTTGAGCTAGAAACCGCTTTACAAGCGTAGCAGTATGAGGGCGTGCCTTATCGTGGAACAGAAATCAAAAACCAGGTTGCTTCAGATGTGGCCGTCCACTCCGATGTTTGTATTGGACGCTTTCACGCTCGTCACAAAATTTTTTAAAATACGCGTACAGTCTTCAAGGTCAAGGTGTCATCTCCAAACACCTGCCTCAGCATTCGATAACTTTCACCTGCTCATTCATCCAATTTGTATAAGAATTTCAAAATTTGATTCTCTTCTCCCATTGACACTTGCTCCCATTTCCAATTTGAGGGATGATTCACACTACTTATTGGTCACACGTTGTATTACTTAAATACACAGTAAAAATAAATGTAATAAATACAAACGAATTTTTTAAAAATGCTGAAAAACATCCCAGAATATGAGTGAAATTGAAATATTCAGAAAACAAGGCATTAATTCAATACAAAATTGTTATACGTTACATAATTAGTTCTCAAACAGCTTTAACACCTTGAAAATTGGTCTCGTTGATAATGTAAGAAAATATAATTAAAATAAAATGAAATACGGAATCTTGAAATAAGTAAGAACTAAACTGTTCAAGCTTCAGAGTTTCCTTTTTGCATGTTCTTTATTTAAACCAAATAATATTTCAAGCAAAAATGTTTCATAAACAAGAAAACTTTCAATATTATATACATAGAAATCTTTAACTTTTTCAAGAGAAAAAAATTGTGTTTATGTAATTATTTACGCATATATACATCTCTTCTAATAGTCAAATCAAATCTTTCGTCTAGTTCGAAAACTACAAAGTACATTATGTTAAGAATGTGTAAGTTCTTTATTAAAGTCATTCATTTATTCACCTTCTGAGACAGTATTATTATTTCTTATTAAGTTATTGGTATCAGAAAGATTAATGGAAACGAAAAAAAATTCCGACACATTTTAAATTTATTTTTCTTTTTTAAACTAAATTTCACCAGACCTAATTGTATATTACGATTCTTTTGTACAGGCTTGCGCAAAAATTGTATAAAATACTTCTATCACCTTAAAAAATTGTTGATTGCCGTTTAATTACACTAATACTCTATTTTGAACAAACGCAAAGGCTCTCTTGGGACGGATGGCGTAATTTTGAACCATATTCAGGACACGATGACGACACTTGAACTAACACAGCTCTCCTCACAATTCCGCCTCATCCCAGAAGGATGACAACTGACTCTCCACATCAGATTTTATATCCATCTGGCCCCCACATACGTCTTTCCTACATCTTTGAATCCTGAATCTTTCGCATATATCTTATCATCATCCTTATATCTTTCGAACCTGGAACCATGCGGTACAGAAGACGAAACCTTGCCACCAGGCTATCGCGGCTACCTCAGCTTGACTAAGAAAGATGTTCTTAGCAATTAACAATACGAAAGAAATAAAAAAAATCGTGCATATATGTTTTATGAAACGATATTGAAATTACTTCTTAAATCAAAGTGTGCTTAGAATTGCAAAGAATTTAATTCTAATATCAGCTTGAAATGGATAATACACAAATTAATGATCATCTTTTGTTCAGGAGATACGATATACACAACCGTACAATATAATACTTCGTTGGCTTGTATTTGCCTTAGGTAAGCTGTCCGTTGTGAGTACTGGAACTGGAATATACATTAGTGTAATATAACAGACTGAATTCTAACGTTATTTTGTTTTTAAAAAAGCGTGATTAATACTTTATAAACGATCAACATGAGGAACTATACTACCCCTTATTTAAGTATATGTAGTTATATATTTTACGACCCGGTTTTGAGTAACTATATATCGATAATTTCAGAAACAACATTAAAAAAAATGCAAATATTTTAACCACATACTATGCTATGATTAATAGAGATAAGCTTGTGTAAGATAACAGATAATAATAAATAATAATTTTGAGTTTCAATGTCATTGCTATTTTGTGGTACTTCCCGGAATTCTAAATATCGTCTTAGACACATTCTGAACATTTTTTCAATTACGGTTTTGATAGTAGAATTTTCTTTAATAAAAAAGCTAAGTATACAGAAAGAGTGTATTCTAATAGTCGAAAACTTAAACCTCGAGATTTGATAATCTCCCTATTTTGAGCCTTCCTAAATTCGAAAAAAGTATTGAAATTATATCTGTATGTCTGCCAATGTGTGTGGAAAAATCAAAGGAGAATGATCTATGCAATTTAGCATGTAGTCATAAAGCTAAATTTCTAGATCTTTACTTGATTTTGTTTCTATTTCGTCCACAAGATGATTGTCCACCTGCCTGTCCGTGTGTATGTGAACATAAAAGCTAAAAAACGCAGCGAGATGGTTAATGGTACTCGACCCATGTAAAGTCGAAATCGTAGATCAGTATCAAATTTTGGATCAAATACCTCAAAGAGTAGAGAGTCTGTCTCTCTGTCAATCCGAACGTATGAGAACCCAATAACTCAAAATGGCGACGAAATATGTACCTAAATCGTAGATATGTATTTAGTTTTGTACTAGATACAGTTCCTAAATGAGTATTGGATTCTTGTAACGATAGGACAAAGCACACACCAGCGTTGATTGCTTTTAACGGAGCACACGAACTTTGGGTTCACATTCTTCGTACCTGATAAGCAACACCGATGACTCTAACTTAAAAAAAATTGATGTAAACCTAAATAAATAAATTTCCCTGGAAGGTAAATAAAAATTAAAGCTGAAAGGCAATATTTTGTTAGTTATGTCCAATTAAATTTATCATTAATTCATCTCCATTCGCTACATTCATCCATCCTTCCTCGCACTCATGCATATAACAAAACTATGTGATAAAAAAGTAAACTTAGTGGATAAATACTGTTCAGCAACGGATTCCGAGACTACCACGTTTGGACGATTTTACACCGAAAAGGGGTGCCAGACAATGAGTTATATGAGCTCATTTCCGGAGTTCTTTGTTAGATCACGCTCATTAAAATGTAAACATCACCCTTCCATTCTTCATTTCCCCTATATTTTCATGAAAATAACTCCGCCCGGCGCATGCGCAAAAGCACGGAAGATTTTCGGATCCGTTGCTAACCAATAAAAATGGATAAAATGGGAACTTCCCGTTATCGGGTGCTATATACTGGTGTTAGTGATTCTTAACCGCATCCGGTATAGATCGTTGGACTTGGTCTTTGGGGGGGCGGGCAAACCATCTCTTAATGTGAAAGTATAAAGGAAAGTTGAGGAAGAAACATCCTCGTGTATTTGCATGGGTCTAGAGATGAAGTTTAGCCAAGATCTGGCAGTAACCTTGTACCGAAGAATTTGATCCCTTTTCAGGACTTTACTACAAAACGTTATCAAGTATTTCTTACGAAATATATGTTAGATGTCTATCAAAGATCGCACGATAAGAATATCTGAAATCGTGAATAAATTTTATATGATACGAAGTAGGGCAATGTCGGGTAAGACAACGAAGAGTGTAAGATGACGAATTCGATTTTTCTCGAAAATTTCCCTGGATGAATTCCCTGATTCTCAATCATCAGAAACCTACAGAGACAAGTAACCCGTGTCACACCAAAAGATTAAACCAACCCTGATATTAGTGTGATTCACAGTACTCGGTAATGTGCTTTTGAGTTGTTCCTACGCAACTTTTGTTTGTTGCTTGGTAAAGGCTTTAGATCACGGAGTAAATATTTTTGATTTATGCATTAGATATTCGTAAAGAGCTAATGAAAACGTTTTCAATAATGTATTATTTTAATTTTTCTGATGAGGTGATATCCTTCATTGTTTTTTTGAAATAAAAAGGCGAAGTCGGGTAAGATGACGAACCCCTCTACGTTAATTTATGAGGTAGTTGTGCTACCTGACTGCCACTTCCCGTTTCTGCAACTCACTGCACTCCAGTGAAAAATGAGCATCTCATTTTAAAAAAAGTAGCAGAGGGAAAAGAAGATAAACAAAAAGTGTGAGAGTTGAAGAAATCTGAAGTTAATTAAATGCAACAAACCTGCTAATAATTTTACAAAAAAGAAGAAAGTAGCTAAGCGACACCTCGATTTCTAATGTTCTGTTTCTGAAGACTCAATTCATTCAATTGAATTTCCTTACGTTGACGCTGATGACAATCTGAATCCAGAGGACCTCGATAATGAAGAATGCATCATTTGCATTGAGCAAGGAAAAACGGAATTGGGATTCCAATGGGTTTTTTTCAAGCTCTGGCTCCATTCCACCTGTACTGGCTGGGTCAAAATCCAAACCCAGTGCAATGCGATTTTTTCTTGTACTTTATTTCATTTCTTAAGGTTTGAATCTCAAATTTCTATAGATAATATTTAATTTGTTTTATGCTGTCACTTTAATCCGATTATGTTTGATTTCTGTAATGCGCAATTTGTTGTGAGCAAGATGTGATATCAACAGTTTAAAACTAGTTTTTCATATCATATGGATGCTGGATTAAATTGTTGTCTCAGTTCGTCGTCTTAACCGACACCGTTCATCATCTTACCCGCACAGACGGGTAAGATAATGAAAATTACTTTTTTTTCTAAAATGAAATTTTGGGTCTCAAATTTGATAATAAAAATTTAAAAGAAATATCACTTTAAAATAAAGAATTGAAGAAAATTTTGCTGAAATAATAATCCATCTGCGACGAATGTTGAGGTAAGGAAAAATCTCAAATTTGAAGGTTGCCATCTTGATGGACTTTCCCCTACACTTAGATAACATATTTTACATGTCAAAAAACTTCAACTCAAGTTCTTGATGAAAGCTGACACTTTTTATGTCTAAAAGAAATCATTACTTCAGTCTGTATATATATACGAATAAAATAACTCTAAAACGCTGCGATTTGTATGGGTGTTATGTAGTCTTTACAAAAATTGTAGCTCTATGAAATGTAGGTTCAAATCCATGAAAGGAAAGAGAAGCGTTTTTTAAACACATATTCGATTTTCTATATTCTGTTATGAAACCAAACAATGATTGTCAATATTTACAAAGATAGTTTTATCATATGTATTCTCATTCACACTAAACAAAAAATAATTAAATTTTATTTATTTGAATTCAGGTTCTGATTCGCATTCAAAAGAAATCATATACATATTTTTAGTTACTGTGTTTATTTAAATACAAATTAATTAAATAAGAAATATTAAATAAAGAATACGGAGAAAATATATAAATAATATATGTAAATGTAAATATATATGTATTATTTGCATGTAATTTTTTGCAGTTGTAATAAAAGATAATTTTTTTTAAAAATGAAGAAATCGGAATAAAATTCAAGAGCATAGTCATCTGAAGAGCTGAAGTCGAGAAACAGTTTGCACGACACTTAGGTCGAAAAATTTCTGACCGCAACTTATAAGTGGCATTTATGTTTATAAATGAAGGAGAAAGTCCAAAACAGAACACGCGCGATTTTCTTTTTAAATCAAAATCAAAAAATAAAATCTTTTAAAACTGAAATTTCTTCGGTACTTTCTGAGCAGTCATTTGAATTAATAATTCTCTCAGATGCGTGGACACTCTTTAAAATAAAAGGTTTAAATGGTCGCAGAACTAAAGAGGCGTACTAGATGTGTAATAGAGGAAATCTTTTTTATCCCCAGTGCAAGGAAAACTCTCTCTCTCTCCCACTATCGTTGATTTAATTCACTTATTTTAAAGTTCTGTACGCTTTTTTCTGTATACTTAAATTCCATCACTATGAGTGAAACAAATAAACATTTCTGTTGAATGAAGGATTGAGAAATTAATTTTATTTTTAATAGATTTTCAGACTCTCAATAATACAAAGCAATTTGATGAACGTAAATGAGCCATGAAATGCCAGAAAATATAAAAGCATTCCGAACCAATAAAAAGAATTATCACAGAAATCAATAGCTTAACATTCTGTATCAATATAATATTGGAACAAAATTGCTTCTTTTGACATGGAAACTGAAAGAAGTACGACTATCTCTTAATTTATGACAGATTTTTAAATCGACAAAATTGAAAATAACCATGTACAAGGTTTCATTATTAATAACTATTTTATTAATGGATGCGATCAAATAACTCACTTAATCTTTAGATTACATAACAATTATATAATAAATCAATAAAAGTTGATTATAAAGATAAAAATAGAAAACCACTTGTTTACAAGCTTTAATCAGATAATCGCCATGAATGAATAATTTAAAATCCATGAATTCCTTCCGATTCTCATTAGATAAACGTTCGTGACATTAATTTGGTTTCGAAATAAACAAGTTTGAACTGTCCTTGACATTTCCTCTCGACTGATTTCATAAAACAGAACTCATTAAAGACAAGTATAAAAGTGGTAGCTGGTAAAACTGAAATCAGTTAGCTTGAGTTTTCAAAGCAGACGCAGACAAAATGTTGAAAACCTTGGTAAGAATTATTTAATATTATATTCTTAATGCTTTAACTTGTTCCTACCAAATCAAATTGTTTCATATCAAGATCATAAAAAAGCTAGAAATGAATATCAACCTTCTCTTTTTAAGTTAGCCCTTGAAAGAAAATAATCAGAGGGTAAAGTGTCATGTAAATAAAATCGTAATGGACAATACATATCTTATTATGTTGTTACTCAAATGCTTTCTGGCATTTCCCATATTATTTATAAAATATTAAAGAAAACAAATATTAAAGGAAATTATTTTGTTAAAACAAAAGCACAATATAGGGAAATAAAAAACAATTATTAACACCCTAATCAACTCGTTCATTTTATCATATTTAAAATTATTCCTATTGAATATGGTGAATTGTCTTGATCAATGTTACAATAAATAGAATGAAAAAATTTTAGTAAATGAGGTGTCAGCCGATGGGTATCAGTAATTAGTTTCTACTCTATATATTTAGCTTCTTGCAATATTTCTTCTGAGAATAAATGAAAACAAATATAAATTCATTCGTTTCAATGAGTATAATTCGAAAGATAAAAAAAGTTGAAAAAAATATTTCCATGTAATATTTTATGCACTTAAAAATATTTTATTTAATATTTTATGCACTTAAAGAAAAATCTCTTACCACTGTAAAATTATCGACGTTTATAACTATGACTTTTAATATTTACATTCCTTTTTCTCCATTCCAGATCGTTGTCTTGGCCCTCGTAGCCATTGCTGCCTGCTCTCTGGACGTCATTCCCCACTACAGCCATCATGGCCACGGACACGGAATCAGCACCAGATACTTCAGGAAGGCACAAGGACATGGTTATGGTGGTCTAGGATATGGAGGATACGGATATGGTGGTTTAGGATATGGAGGATACGGATATGGTGGTCTTGGATATGGAGGATACGGATATGGTGGTCTTGGATATGGAGGATATGGTATTGGAAATGGAGGTTATGGATATGGTGGTCTTGGAGGATATGGAAGTTTCGGATATGGATACGACGCATATTTGTAAATGGTAATAAATTCATGTAACTCTTTCCATTTATAAATATATTTTTAAAATATTGGCTCTGACTTAAATAAAAGTTAACTTGTACTTGATGAACTTGTTTCTATTCGCATGTATGGTCATTAGCCATTTTTTATTTTGCACAGTGTATTTTTGTTTAATTAACTAACTTAATTTGCTCCGTAAGTGCTTTCATCTGGAATATCTAAATTAATTTTATGCAAAAAAGTTTTTGTTCGGAGCATGCAAACTTTCTCAGAAACCATTCCGTTTCTTGGAAATTTAAAATTTTTAATCTTGCATGAAATATTTCTGTTACGTATAAGTTTCCAACCTTTTTAAAATATTAAATATAATTAACTTTAGTTTTGGCTTATTTACTGTTCCATTTTTGTGATTAAAGCTTCCCAGGCCAGCATCTTAGATTGAAAGCAGACTTCATGAATTGGTGGTTCGTTGATAGGGTTTATGGCGCAAAAGCCATATTTGCCTGTGCTGCGCCAGGATAGAACAATTACCACATGGTGCATGTGACTTTAGAAGCATAAAGTACACTGTTCTTCTGTAGTAAATATACGCAGTACTCAAAATATACACAGATTGATTTGAGTATACAAAATGGTATTAGTTATTCTTTAGAGTTTGTTACTTAATCTGCTTAAAACAAATCGGCTTTAATTGATTGTTCTGAAAACAAGTTGTGCTAAAAAGTTTTGAAACCATCCCTATTTTGTCCCTGTTTTACAATTGTTTATATTTCAAGCATATTTTTCAGTAAAAGCATCTTATCGTTTGAAATACTTTTTACATGTTATATTCTTATTACGAAAGTTTTTATTCACTTGAACCAAATATTACTTATTGAAATTTTATGCTCACTTATCATTCATTCTCTTTTGCAGTTCTTGGCGGTCCAAGCAAATGAATATTTGTGCCTAGTTTTGGAGATTGTATCTGCAAAGGCATTCTGAAAAGCATGGAAATGTTTTGATTGTAAATACTCGAAGTTTAAATAAATTTAAACTTTCTGATATCTATTTTTTTTCTTTAGTGTTGCAGTTAAATCACAAGACCTGCATACATCTTGCTCTAATTAGCTACTTCAACTATTTAAAATTTGTTACAACGGCATACAAAAATCAATCCATAAATATATATAGCCAAGCGAAATATCCAAAAACCGTGATATAAAATAAGAAAAATTACGAAATACCACTGAAACATTGAATGGTAATATCTTTATAATTTTTTTTAAATTTCGGAGTAATTATTCTCAGATGGCAATGCACATTTTCAAAAAGAAGTTTACCAGACATTTATATGACAAAGATTTAAGGTTATGAACAACCATTTTCATGGAATTGGAGAAAAGAATTCAATGCAATAACCTTTTTTGCTTAAAACTTGATTTGATGAGTAAAAAAATTAATAAATTTAAAAAATTTAGTTTACATTTCATTCAGTCGAACTATTTAGGTATGTCAGAATCCTTAGAAGAGTACCAATAATTTCTCTTTTAAGCAGCATTCCTAATTAATTTCTCATGCAAATTACGAAGTTAAAAAATGAAACTTAAGTGAGAAAGAAGAAAAAAAAACATTATGAAGATAAAAATGTTATACTGAAAATAATAAGTCAACCAAACAACAAAAGTTGTACTATCACTGACAAATGTAGGAAAAAAATTGATTTGAACACTTTTCTAACATGCAATTAAAATTTATATATTAGAAATAAAAAAGTCATTAATTCAATAAAAATTGTGATACGCTTTCTAATTACTTCTTAAAGAATTTTAAGTTCCAGAAAATTTATCAGCAGTTGAAATCCAGTTATCCAGAAATAAACAGTTGATAATCCAAGAAGAGTAGTTACAATAGCATCAAAGAAAGAATCTTAATATAAAATAGTTCGATTCTTTATCTTTAGAGTATTCTTTTGCATATTCTTTATTTAAACCAAACAATGAATGGAAAATTTTCATCTATATCGACGCCTTTAAATTTTTCATAACAAGATTTTATTACGTTTAGGTTATTACATATGCACATATATATCTCTTCCAATAGTCAAATTAAAGCTGTCGCCCAGTTGGAAAACTACAACGTAGGGGAGACCGGGGCAAGTTTGGTACAGGGGTAAGTTTACACAAGGCTTATATTTCACATACCATTGGTCGGGGGCCGCCACATGTCATTTCAGAAGGAGTGTCTCGGATTCCATTAATACTCTCGCCCGCCAGTTTGGAGACAGTCTTGAAAGTGGACCGTGAAGTGGAAAACTTTTTCTGATTTTTTACCAGTTTAGACAATTTTTACACTTACTTATTGGCTTTAATTGAGCTCGTACTGTTAGAGTATTATAACTTACTATGGATTATCCTCTTAGGTTGTTCTTTTGAGGTTATTTAAAACTATTTAGTTGATTATTTTGAATATGAATAAAGTTTATATGATGGGTATAACAAAAAATGGCGATGGGGCAAGTTTTCACAGTGGGTAAAACTGCCCCCATCGTGATGGGGACATTGGAGTTCGGTGTGGTCGCGAAGCAGCACCAAAGAACGGGATTGATATAGTTATTTATCGTGTGTGTTTTTATTTTTATCATACATTCTTAACTTTTAGCTAAGAAATATTTAATTCTGCTTTATTTTATATTATTTTCAGATGTATTTAAGATCGCTTTCAAGACAGCTTGAAACATTGAACTCATTATTCTCTTCGTTTGATAATTAGTTTGTCTCATTTATATTTTCTTAACGTTTAAAGAATTGATAATAAATCTTACGTAAATTAATTATAAGATGACTTTTTGGAATTTTTTGTTTTATTATTATTAATTCTTTATTTATAAATATGTACACATGTTTTTTTATTTAAATACCACTGAAATTTTATGAGCTATTCTTTATGATAATTATATTTAAAATTTTGATCTACAATAAATATAGATATATATTAATTTGTTTGAATGTTGTTTCTAAAATAACGAAATTATTTTATTTTTCAAGTTGCATTTTTTTTTCTTATCAAACATTAATTCTTACAGATACACCTGTAAAAATTGATTTACGAATAAAGAAGGAGAAATAAATAAAGAGGAAATTAGCATCAACCCAACATAATATGTCTCAGTCAGTAAACTCCACTATAATACATAATAATAATGAGAAAAAAAACAGTGTGGATGAAAAATTTATAAATTATTAAAAACATGGTCCGAAAGAAAATTTGGGAAATATTGAGCGTAAAAAGAAACAAAAAAAGAAATCTTTTGCTTCTGATGAAGAGCATGACGATGAAAATTGTCTGTGTATTTACTGTTTAAATCCATACGAAAAATCAGTATCTCGCGAACAGTGGATACAATGCACCGAATGTAAGAGGTGGGCTCATGAGGACTGTATTACCAATGACAATTGAAAATATATTAGTTGTATAAATTGTGAGAGTGGTTTTGAAAACTATTAGAATTCAACGTAATTGTTTATAATCTATTATGCACTTTTTGAAATAAACTATATTTCTTTGTATTTAATTTGTTGTATTTCAGCCACAGTAAGCCTTCTATTTAATCATTTTTGGTGGTGAATAAACGTGTCCGAGGCATTGGGTAAACTTGCCCCATGACCGTAGCAAGTTTACACAGGTGACATCTTGGTACAGAAAATGGTATAGTTACAAAAATCTCATAATTTAAGTTACATAAAAATATTCACTAGATGGCTTAAAGTCTAATAAATTGATTGGTAATGAAAATTAGAGAAATTCTTAAAAGCCTTGAAATAGAAAAATAAAAGTTAAAAAAGTGTATAAACCTATCCCGGTCACCCTATATTATGTTACGCATATGTAAGTTCTTTATTAAACTCATTCATTTATTCATCTTCTGAGAAAGTATTATTATTTCTTATTAAGTTATTGGTATCAGAAAGATTAATGGAAACGAAAAAATTTTCAGACACGTTTTGAATTTATTTTTCTTTCTTAAAATAAATTACACAAGACCTAATTATTTATTAAGATTCTTCTGAAGAGGCTTGTGCAAAAATCGTATAAAATACTTCTATTAGTTACACTAATATTCAATTTTGAACAAACACAAAGGCTATCTTGGGACGGATCACGTAATTTTGAACCGTATTAAGGAGACTTATTAGGATTATATTCTTCTGAACAGGCTTGCGCAAAAATTGTATAAAATACTTCTATCTCCTTAAAATTGTTGATTGCCGTTTAGTTACACTAATATTCAGTTTTGAACAAACACAAAGGCTATTTTGGGACGGATAGTGTAATTTTGAGACGATGGCGACACTTGAACTAACACACCTCTCTTCACAATTCTGCATCATACCAGAAGGAGGACATTTGACTCTTCAGAGGAGATTTTATATCCACATGGCCCACTTACATAGTATATCTTTGGAACCTGAGCCATGCGGCTCCGAAACCTTACCACCAGTCAACCGCGGCTCCCTCAGCTTGGAAAAGGAAGAAGTTCGTAGCAATTAACACTAGGAAAGAAATTTAAAAAAAAAATTCTTGCATAATATTGCATCGATAAATATTGAAATTGCTTCATAAATCAAAGTTTGCTTAGAAATGTATCGCATTTAATTATAATATCAGCTTGAAATGGATAATATGCAAATTAATGATCCTCTTTTGTGCAAGAGATGCCATAAAACGGGGTTACTTTGCACTCTTGGAAGTAACTTTGCACCAGTGTAAAATTTGTGTGAAAAGTGAACTAAAGATCAACTGGTTAGGGGTAGAAGTTTGAGATTTTTTCTGGAATCTTGGGAGCACTGAATTGTGTATTTCATTCCTTAAACGTATATAAAAGTCATTCAGGAGGTTCCAAAAGGAAAAGACAATGAGCAAATTTTTCAGCTAAAATTTTGTTTCTGAAAAATCTGTCTCTGGTTAGGCTATAAATAGATAATTTTATTCGATTTTTTTTTGGATTTTGAGATTATTTTGTATATTTATACACAGGTTGTCACTAAATTGATTAGCATTGCCTCACAGTGAGTTGTTAGTGAAATATACGGAAAAAATATCAAGTGCAAGGTATGATTTCGAAAAATTATAATTAATTATTAAATCACTGAATGATCCAAATTCTGCTGCAAAACGTTTCTCTAATAATCTCTTAACGAGGAAAAATTAGAATAAGCTTTATTTTAGATAAATACATGTAACTATTCTAAAAATTCTGTCGGAAGTCTTGAAAATCGGTAAGTCGAAGATGGGTAAGATGAGGAACCCTTCCGAATTAATTTATGAGCACGTCATGTTACCTGACTGCCACTTGTCGTTCTTGCAACTCACTGGCACTCCAGTGAAAAATGAGCATCTCATTTAAAAAAAGGAGATGAATTGAAAAGAAGATAAACGAAAACTGTGAAAGTTGAAGCAGACTGAAGGTAATAAGACTAAACGGAACAAACCTGCTAAAAATTCTACAACAAAGAAGAAAGTAGCTAAGCGACACCTAGACTTCTAATGTTCTGAGCCTGAAAACTCAATTCATTCATTTGAATTTCCTTACGTTGACGCTGATAACAATTTGGACGCTCGATAATGAAGAATGCATCATCTGCATTGAGTAAGGAAAATCGGAATTCGGATTCCAATGTTTTATTTCAAGCTCTGGCCCCATTCCACATGTACTGGCTGGGTCAAAATCCAAGCCCATGTCGAGGCGATTTTTGTAATTGATTTCCTTTTTTAAGGTTTGAATCGCAAATTTCGATAGACAATATTTCATTTGTTTTGTGCTGTTAATTTAGTCCGATTATGTTTGTTTTCTGTTATTTGCAATTTGTTATGATCAAGATGTGTTCTCAACAGTTTTAAATAGTTTTTTCATGGCATATGGATGCTGAATTAAATTTTTATCTCAGTTCATCATCTTACCCGCACAGTCGGGTAAGATAACGAAAATGACTTTTATTTTTTTTATCTAAAATGAAATTTTGGGTTTCAAATTTGAAAATAAAAATTAAAAAAAAAATATCACTTTAAAATAAAGAGTTGAAGAAGATTTTGCAGAAACAATAATCCTGCAGCAACGAATATTGGAAAGGAAAAATCCCCAAAGTTGAAGTTTTGCTATTTTACTTGACTTCCCCTACACATAGATAACATATTGAAATTGTCAAAAAGCTTCAACTCAAGTTCTTGATGAAAGCTGACACTTTTCATGTCTAAAAGAAATCATTACTTCAGTCTGTATGTATATACCAATAAAATAATTTTAAAACGCTGCGATTTGCATAGATGAAATTTGATATGTGGTCTTCACAAAAATTGTAGTTGAGTAATAAATGTATGTTCAAATACATGAAAGGAA
This sequence comes from Araneus ventricosus, assembly GCA_013235015.1. Taxonomy (NCBI): domain Eukaryota; kingdom Metazoa; phylum Arthropoda; class Arachnida; order Araneae; family Araneidae; genus Araneus; species Araneus ventricosus. The sequence continues at coordinate 17,605 of BGPR01014423.1, forward strand.
AGTGAAACTTTTTCAAAAAACACATATCCGATTTTCTATATTCTGCTAAAAAACCGAACAATGAAGGGTAATTTTAAGGAAGATAATTTTATCATATGCATTCTGATTCACATTGATAAAAAATATTTAAATTTTAAATCATTTTATTTATTTGAATTCAGGTTCAGAATCGCATTCAAAGGAAATTTTTTACATATTTTTAGTTACTATGTTACTATGTACAAGAGAGAACATGCATGATTTTATTCTTAAATCAAAATCATAAATGAAATCTTCTAAAACTGAAAACTTTAGGCCAAAACACCACAAATATGTTGTATGGGAGAGCTTCTATATCTCAGTAACTACATATGTTAAAAACATAACTAATGTCTTATTTTAGAGATAAAGGGTAACAACAGAAGTTACAGAAAATGAAAGTCGGAATTGTAGTTCAGCGACTACTGAATCGCAAAGTTGGGCAAAAATACACATGAATTGGTGACGCTATTCTCTATATCTCGGTAACTACATCAGTTAAAAACATAACTAATGTCTTATTTTAGAAATAAAGGGTAACAACAGAAGTTCCAAAAAAAATTTGAAAATCGGAAAAGAATCACTCGAGTAAAGTAGTCCTACGCCTTTAACATCAGCGGCTGTTTGAAAAAGATAGTCATTTTTTTCTGTTAAGCCATGAACGTTTATTACTATCATGTATCCAATTACAGTAGGTAATTCTGAAATGTTTTAAATGTAAGACAAATTCAAAACTCTCTTTGTAGGCTACAATTATGTTCTCTATAAAAGTTAACCTCCTCAGGGCCGTCTTAACAAAGATCACGTGCGAAAGACAAAGTCACGTGGGCTGGAGATAATTGGTGCCCCATCAGAATCGTTAATACGAATTTGAACGCCTGAGGTCTACAGGCAAAAAAAAAATACCTAACTTAAGAAAATAACTACCTAATAAAATAATTTAAGATCGAAAGAGACAGAAGGAGGTCAAAGGTTCTGTCTGATTAACGCCTTATAGTTCACATAATATAAATTAGTACCGTCATTTTTTAAAAATTCCTGTATTCTGTATACTTAAATTCCATCACTATGAGTTACAGAAATAAAAATTTCTGTTGAATGGAGGATTGACAAATTATTTTTATTTTTGCTGTATTTTCAGACTCTGAGAAAAGCAAAGCGTTTTAATTTACCTAAACGAACCATGAAATTCCAGAAAATATACGGGCATCAAAAACCAAGAAAAAGAATTCTGATGAAAATCAATAGCTTAAGAATCTGTATGAATATAATATTGGAAAAAAATTGTTTCTCTTCACAGGGAAACTGAAATAAGTACAACTATTTCTTAATTCAGGTCAGATTTTTAAATGAACAAAATTGAAAATGACCGTGTACAAGGTTTCATTATTAATAAATATTTTACTGTCGAATGCGATAAAGAAACTCACTTAATCTTTAGATTACTTAACAATTATATCATAAATCGATAAAAGTTAATTGTAAAGATGAAAATAGCCAACCACGCGTTTCCAAGATTTAATCAGGTCATTACCATGAATGAATAATTTAAAATCCATGAATTCCTTCCGATTCTCATTAGATAACTATTCATGACATAAATTTGACTTCCAAATAAATATGTTTGAACCGTATTTGACATTTCCTCTCGACTAATTTCTTAAAACTGAACTCATTAAAGACAAGTATAAAAGTGGAAGCTGGTGAAACTGAAATCAGTTAGCTTGAGTTTCCAAAGCAGACGCAGACAAAATGATGAAAACCTTGGTAAGGATTATTTAATTTTATATTCTTAGTACTTTAACTTGTTCCTACTAAATCAAATTGTTTCATATCATGATCATAAAAGGCTAGAAATGAATATCATTCAGAGGGTTAAGTGTCATGTAAATAAAATCGTAATGGACAGCTCATATCTTATTATGTTCTTTTTCAACTGCTTTCTGGCATTAATATTCTTTCCATAACATTTATAAAATAGGAAAGAAAACAAATATTAAAGGAAAGTATTTTATTAAAACAAAAGCAAGATATAGCACAACATAGGGAAAATAAAAAAATATTAACACCCTAATCAACTCGTTCATTTTATCATATTTAAAATTATTCCTATTGATTATGCTGAATTGTCTTGATCAATGTTAAAATAAATAGAATGAAAGAAACTTCAGTAACTGAGATGTCATCCAATTGGCATCAGTAATTAGTTTTCACTCCATCTGTTTAGCTTTTTGCAATATTTCTTCTGAGAATAAATGAAAACAAATGTAAATTCATTCGGTCAAATGAGTATAATTCTGATGTTAAAAAAGTTGGAAAAAAATTTCTGTCATATTTTATATACTTATATAGAAAAATCTCTTAACACTGCAAAATTATCGATGTTCATATCTATGAATTTTAGTATAATTGCCTTTTTCTCCATTTCCAGATCGTTGTCTTGGCTTTAGTGGCCATTGCTGCTTGTTCCCTGGATGTCATTCCCCACTACAGCCATCACGGATACGGACACGGAATCAGACACGGATATGGTGGTCTAGAATATGGAGGATACGGATATGGTGGTTTAGGATATGGAGGATACGGATATGGTAGTTTAGGATATGGAGGATACGGATATGGTGGTCTGGGATATGGTGGATATGGTATTGGAAACGGAGGTTATGGATACGGTGGTCTTGGAGGATATGGAAGTTTCGGATATGGATATAACGCATATTTGTAAATGGTAATAAATTCGTATAATTCTTTTAACTTATAAATATATTTTATTCATTTCATTTATATTAGATTTAGTTTAAAATCATTTATGACTTTTAAATAAATGTTAGCATAGCACTTGATGAGTTTGTTCCTACTCGCATGTATGGCCATTGTACATTTATTATTACGCTTGTTGTATTTTTTGGATTAATTAATACATTTAATTCGTTTGTAAGTGCTTTCATCCTGAATATCGAAGATAATATTTCAAAAAATACAAAACCTTTGTTAGAAACATGCAACTTTCCTAGAAAACGTTCCATTTTTAGATAAAATTAAATTTGAATCTTGCGAGACATTTTTTTCTTACGTATATGTTTATATTCTTCTTAAAATTTTAAACAACGCTGCCCCTAATTTTAGCTTATTTCTTGTTCCATTCTTGCGTTCAAAGCTTTGAAGAGCTGCACATTACATTAAAAACAGTTTTTAGAGATTGACTGATTGGCTTTACTGGAGCAAGGGCCGTATTTGGTTATTCTGCGTCCATAGTATTATAAACCAAAAGCATACGCCAGAGTTTAAACTAAGATGACTTTAGAAGCACCGGGTGCAGCGCGCTTCAATAATAAATACAGCACAAAGAATATACACCGACTAAACTGCCTATGCTGAAGGGCATCATTAAAAATAGACGCCACTAAGACTTGAGTCAGTTAAATAATCTTACTATTATGCGACCGTCTTTTATCCTTTAGAGAGCTCTTCTTAAATTGTTTAATACAAGTCAGCTTTATTTTATTGTTCTGATTATACAAGCTATGCTTAAATATTTTGAAATATTACATATGTATTCTTCCTTTTACAACTGCTTCTATTTTAAAACATGTTATTCAGTAAAAACATTCTTTCGTTTGAAATACTTTTTGACATTAAATTTTTATTACAAAATTTGTATTCACTTTAATCAAACATTTCATAATGAATAATAATTAATTTTATTGTGTGTTCATCGTTATTTTGGCAGCTTGCAGCATTTTGCACTCTCCAGACGCTTTGTTTTGTATCTTATTTTATTTAATTTTCTGTTTTATTGATTTTGTGTTTTTTCGTTCAATGATATAGTCTTTTCCTATTAATTAGTTTCATTTCATAATGAAATTAGTTTATACTCACTCATTATTTATTTTCCTTTACAGGTATTCTTGGGAATTTTAGTCCATGTAAGAGTATAATAGTGCAAACTTCTTAAGATTGATACTGCAAAGTTTTTCTCTATTGTATGAAAATGCTTGGATTGTAAAAAGTCAAAGTTTTTGTAAAATAAATCGTTCTGAATTTCATTTTTTGTTTATTAATACTCCATTTAAATTAGGAAACCAACATAGAAATACATATAGTAAGCTACTTTAACATCTAAAAACTTGTTACAATGGCCTTCAAAAATAAATTCATAAATTTAAACAGCCTAATAAAATAGCTCAATAATTGTGAATAATTAGGACATATAATATGAGAAACATAAAAATATACCTCTAATAATAATATTCTGAAGTACCACTGGTAATCTCTTATATGAAATATAAATAAATTACAAAGTACGCATTCTCATATGCCAGTACGAATTTTAAAAATGAAGAAAGAATTCTACCAGATATTTATAATATCATTTAAAAGAGAAACATTATAAATAAAGACTTTCATGAAGTTAGGGAAAATAATTCAATACAATAAAAATATATTGTTTAAAACTTATGTCGAAAAGCAGCAATCGGCGATAGCTCATTGAGTCTAACAAATTAGGTACATAAGAATCCAGGGATTCCGAATATTTTAGATAAAAAGTTAAATTTCTATTTTATACATTATTCCTAATCTATTTCTCAATTAAATTGCGAAGTTAATAAAGAAAACTTCTGAGAGGAAGTGTAAAAGAAACATCGAACATTACATTTTATGACGAATACCAAAAGTCACTGAGGGAATTGATCACACCTTGTGGTCAATAAAGTTGTACCACAAGGTGTGATCAAAAAGCAGAATGAATGATGAAATAAGTCTTATATAGAGTAGATATACTAGAATATGAACAAAAAATAGCTAAAAGAAGAAGAACACGAATAAGAGAAAAAATAATAACATAAAAAATAAACACAATGCATCTGCTACGCGCAATCGCAGCAGCTTCCAAGACTGCATTGACAATAACGAAAAATAGCAACGCAAAATCGTCTGCGGTGTCGTTAGTGTTATTATTCCCTAGGTAGAAGTTAAAGTTTTCTGTCTTCTGTTTTTTTTGTTACAAAAGTTTTTTTAGTATTTTGAGAAAGGTTTTTAAATTTTTTCTTTCAATTTCTGGGATAATTCAGGTCACAGAGGAACCTTATTTTTCATTTTGCTAGTCGGTTCCTCTACAGAAAATTATCCCAATTCTGAAATTTATAATCCCAGCCGTGAGAAACCTTCGGAAACGTTCTCCGCCTTCTTCTTCTTCTTTTTATTAATTTTTATTGGTTTTTTTATCTATTTCCGTCTTGAGTTTTGTCCTATGATAGGATTTTTATTCTGATAGTTAATTTTACATTTTTGTCGATGTTATTATTTATTTATTTTTGTGTTTTATTGGAAGTTGCAGCATTTTCACGACATTCCATCTAATACAAAGTTATATACTTTTTGAATTTTTAATGTTAAATGATTAATTCTGTCCTTTGTTTTTTGTTCATATTCCAGTATATTTACATAAAGTACACCTCACATGGAAAATGTTTACAATCCTTTAAAATAGTCCCCGTCGTACAATATGCACTTCTGACAACGTGTGTACAAATCGTCGAAAGTTCTTGAAAATTTTTTCATTCGTACAGCTGTCAATCCCCGTGTCACAGCAGCCTGAATGTGCGTAATATCTGCAAATATTCGCTCTTTTAGGGCCACTTTAAGTTTAGGAAACAAGAAAAAGTCCGGTGGTAGTAGGTTTGAAGAATACGGTGAGTGCGACAGTTCAGTAACCCATTATTGAGTTAGAAAACGCTTTACAAGCGTAGTAGTATGAGGGCGTGTCTTACCGTGCAAGAAAAGCCAAAAATTAGGTTGCTTCAGATGTGGCCGCCCACTCCGATGTGCGTCTTCGACGCTTTCAAGCCCGTCAATAAAATTTTAAACCACGCGTACAGTCTTCAAGGTCAAGGTGTCATCTCCATACACCTGCTTCAGCATTGCATGACTTTCACCTCCTGATTTATCCAATTTGTATATTAATTTCAGAATTTGATTCTCTACTCCCATTGACACTTGTTCCCATTTCCAATTTGAGGGATGATTCACACTATTTATTGGTCATATCTTGTATTACTTAAATACACAGTAAAAAGAAATGTAATAAATACAATCGAGTGTTTTAAAAATGCTAAGAAACATCCCAGAATATGAGTGAAATTGAAGTATTCAGAAAAAAAAGGCATTAATTCAATACCAAACTGTTATACGCTACATAATTAGTTCTCAAACATCTTTAACTCCTTGAAAATTGGTCTCATTTGATAATGTAAGAAAATAAAATTAAAATAAAATGAAATAGGGAATCTTGAAATGAGTAAGAACTAAATTGTTGAAGCTTTAGAGTTTTCTTTTTGCATGTTCTTTATTTAAACCAAACAATATTTCAAGCAAAAATTTTTCGTAAACAAGAAAACTTTCAATATTATATACAGTACTCTTTAACTTTTGCAGGAGAAAAAAAAGATGTGTTTGTGTTATAATATATATATATATATATATATATATATATATATTATTCATCTTCTGAGACAGTATTATTATTTCTTATTAAGTTATAGTATCATAAAGATTAATGGGAACGAAAAAATTTTTCGACACGTTTTCAATTTATTTTTCTCTTTTAGACTAATTACACAAGCCCTAATTGATTATTAAGGCTCTTCTGTACAGGCTTGCTTAAAAATTGTATAAAATACTTCTATCACCTTAAAATTGTTGATTGCCTTTTACTTACACTAACATTCAATTTTGAACAAACACAAAGGCTATCATTGGACAGATTGCGTAATATTGAACCATATTCAGGAGACGATGACGACACTTCAACTAACATAGCTCTCCTCACAATTCCACCTCATCCCAGAAGGATGGTAACTGACTCTCCACCTCAGATATTATATCCACCTGGCCCACATACATCTTTCCTATATCTTTGGACCCTGGATCTTTGCCATATATCTTATCATCATCCATATATCTTTGGAACCTGGAACCATGCAGTACAGAAGCCGAAACCTTACCTCCAGGCAACCGCGGCTCCCTCAGCTTGACTAAGAAAGAAGTTTTTAGCAATTAACAATAGGGAAGAAATAAAAAAAAAATCGTGCATAATATTGTATCGAACGATATTGAAATTACTTATTAAATCAAAGTGTGTTTAGAAGTGTAACGTATTTAATTCTAATATCAGCTTGAAATGGATAATATGCAAATTAATGATCCTCTTTTTTTCAAGAGATACCGTAAAACAGGGTTACTTTGCACTTTTGGAGGTAACTTTGCACCAGCGTAAAATTTGTGTGAAAAGTGAAATAGAGATCAACTAATTAGGAGTAAGGGATTGATATTTTTTTCTGGCTTCTTGGTAACACTGACTAGTGTATTTCATTCCTTAAACGTATATAAAACTCATTCAGGGGGGTTCCAGAAGGCAATGAGCCAATTTATCACCGAAAATTTTGTTGCTGAAAAATCTGTCTCTGGTTAGGAAAGTATGACATTTCTGAAGGCAGTTACATTTAAATGTGAAAGACAATAAGCCTAGCTTTCATTTCGTTGCTTTAAATGCCAATTATATTTGTTAGTGAAGTTGTGATTAATTTTTTTCTGACCTGTGGTAACTTTGCACCAAAACGGAGGGATTATTTGCACCATGAAAATTTTTGATAAAAAGCAACCCCAGTTGATTTCTGAACTTACCTTTGTAATAAATAATAATAAAAACAATGTTTTCTTAAGCTTCAGATATGTCCAGGGTGTATAGAAGGAAGTTAAGACTTGTAGGTATATGGATTTCTCTGCAGCGACCTTAGAAGCTTGATTTAACGCCATTTCACAAATTTAGTGTAATCTTAAAGAGGCAAAACTGTTTTTTTTTGCTCCCCTTGCGAATAGTTTATTACAAAAGAAAAGTAATTCATGTAACTAAACATGGAAATTCCCTGGTTTTCTACATTGAGAAGGAAAAGACCGCTGCAACATTTGTTCAACCGTTGTTCGGACAACAATTTTGTTCTTCCTTTCTGTTAAATTTTGATATAGTATTTTGTTTATTTCAATGTACTGAATTGTTTTACATACCTTTCAGGTTATCAATGAAAATGCTTAACATTGACTTTTTCAAGCAATTTTTATTATAAATATAATTATTATAAATATTTTGTCACAAAAACGAACTGAAAAGGCTGTAAATAGGTAATTTTATTCGAAAAATTTTTTTTGTTGAATTGAAGATTATTTTGTATATTTCCACCCAGGTTGTCAATAAATTGATTAGCATTGCATGACTTGTTAGTGAAGTATACGGAAAAAAATATCAAGTGCAAGGTATCCCCACCTATGAGATAACTTTGCACAAAAAGTTCCAAAAATTATAATTAATTATTAAATCACTGAATGATCCAAATTTTGCTTCAAAACGTTTCTCTGATAATTTCTCAACTAGGAAAAAAATTAAAATAAGCTTTCTTTTAGTTAAATACATGTAACTATCCTAAAAATTCTGTCGGAAATCATGAAAATCGGTAAGTCGAAGATGACGAACCCCTACGCAATAATTTATGACCTAGTCATATTACTTGACTGCCACTTGCCGTTCTTGCAACTCACTAGCACTCCAGTGAAAAATGAGCATCTCATTTTACAAAAGGAGATAGAGGGAAAAGAAGATAAACTACAACTGTGACAGTTGAAGAAGGCTGAAGTTAATAAGACTAAACGCAACAAACCTGCTTAAAATTCTACGAAAAAAGAAGAAAATAGCTAAGCGACACCTCGACTTCTAATGTTCTGAATCTGAAGCCTCAACTCATTCATTTGAATTTCCTTACGTTAACGCTGGTGACAATTTAGTGTCAGAGGACCTCGATAATGAAGAATGCATCATTTGCATTGAGCAAGAAAAACGGAATTAGGATTCCAATGTTTCATTTCAAGCTTTGCCCCCATTCCACCTGTACTGGCAACGCCAAAATCCAAACCCATGGCGATGCGATTTTTTTTGTACTTTATTTCATTTCTTAAGGTTTGAATATCAAATTCCGATAGATAACATTTCATTTCTTTTGTGCTGTCACTTTAATCCGATTATGTTTGATTTCTTTAATGTGTAATTTGTTGTGAGCAAGATGTGATCTGAACAGTTAAAAATAGTTTTTCATAGCATATGGATGCTGAATTAAATTGTTATCTCAGTTCATCATCTTCCCCAACACCGTTCATCATCTTACCCGCACTGTCGTGTAAGATAACGAAAATGACTTCTTTTTCTAAAATGAAATTTTGGATCCTCCAATTTGAAAATAAAAATCTTAGAAAAATATCACTTTAAAATAAAATTTGAAGAAGAATTTGCTGAAACAATAATCCTCCTGCAACGAATATTAAGATAAGGAAAAATCCCAAAATTACAAAGTCATTTGCATTGAGCAAGGAAAAACGGAATTAGGATTCCAATGTTTTATTTCAAGCTCTCGCCTCATTCCACTTGTACTGGCTGGGGCAAAATCCAAGCCCATGTCGATGCTATTTTTGTTATTCCAATGTTTCATATTTTAAGGTTTGAATCTCAAATTTCGATAGACAATATTCCATTTGTTGTGTGCTGTTAATTTAGTCCGACTATGTTTGTTTTCAGTTATTTGCAATTCGTTGTGATCAAGATGTGATCTCAACGGTTTTAAATAGTTTTTTCATAGCATATGGATGCTGAATTAAATTTTTCTCTCAGTTCGTCATCTTAGCCGACACCTTTCGTCATCTTTTCCGCACGGTCGGGTAAGATAGAGGAAATGAATTTTTTTTATCTAAAATGAAAATTCGGGCCTCAAATTTGAAAATAAAAATTAAAAAATAATATCGCTTGAAAATAAAGGGTTAAAGAAGATTTTACCGAAGCAATAATCCTCTAGCAACGAATATTAAGGCCAGGAAAAATTCCCAAAGTTAAAGGTTGCCATCTTACTCGACTTCCCTCTACACTTAGATAACATATTGTAATTGCCAAAAAAATTTCAACTCAAGTTCTTGATGAATGCTCAGACTTTTTATGTCTAAACGAATTCATTATTTCAGTTTGTATGTACTTACGAATAAAATAACTTTAAAACGCTGCGATTTGCATGGATGAAATTTGTTATGTGGTCTTCACAAAAATTGTAGTTCAGTAACAGATGTAGGTTCAAATCCATGAATGGAAAGTGATACATTTTTAAAACACATATCCGATTTTCTATATTATGCTATGAAATCAAACAATGAAGGGCAATTTTTATAAAGATATTTTTATCATATGTATTCTGATTCAAAATGAACAAAAAATATTTAAATTTAAATCATTTTATTAATTTGAATTCAGGTTCTGATTCGCATTTAAAGGAAATTTTATACATATTTCAGTTACTGTGTTTATTTAAATAGAAAAATATGTTATTTGCACGTAATTTATTGCAGCTGTACTAAAAGATAAACTTTTAAAAATATAAGGAAATCGAAAAACTGAAGAGCATAGCCATCAGGCTGATATCATTAAATAAATAATTTCCTGTTTATTTCAACATTCGTAAAAGTCAATTTTCATACCATAATAATTCCTGAAATTATCTATTCAAAATCTCAAAATTACCAATTTAAAATATAAAGCAGGCTGTGAGAATGAAAGGCAATTTTTTTATACTGCTTTTAGAGTTTATTGACGTCAGTCGAGAATACAGTTTGCATAACACATAGGTTCAAACCTTTCTGACCACAACTTATAAGTGGCAATTATATTTATAAATGAACGGGAAAGTCCAAGACAGAATATGCACGATTTTCTTCTTAAATCAAAATCATAAATGAAATCTTTTAAAACTGAAAACTTAACGCCACAAAATATGTTGTATGGGACATCTTCTATATTTCGGTAACTACATATGTTAAAAACATAACTAATGCCTTAATTTAGAGATAAAGGGTAACAACAGAAGTTAGAAAAAAAATTTGGAAATCGGAAAAAGTCGCTCGGGTAAAGTAGTCCTACGCCTTTAACATAAGCGGCTGTTGGAAAAAGACAACCTCCCGTCATTTCTTTCTGTTAATCCATGAATGCCTATTACTATCATGTATCCAATTACAGAAGATAATTCTGAAATGTTTTAAATGTAAGACAAATTCAAAACTCTCTTCGTACGCTACACTTATGTTCTTTATCAACGTTAACCTCCTCAGGGCCGTCTTAACAAAGAACACGTGCCAAAGACAAAGTCACGTGGGCTGGAGATAATTGGCGCCCCATCAGTAATATGAATAGCGTTAATTCGAATTTGAGCGTCTGAGGCCTACAGGTAAAAAAAAAAAATGCCTACCTTAAGAAAATACCTACCGAATAAAATAATTTAAGATCGAAAGAGAGAGAGAAAAGTCACTTGTTCTTTCCGCTTAAGGCCTGTTAGTTCATATAATATAAATTGGAACCGACATTTTTTTAAAAATTCCTGTACGTTTTTTCTGTATAATTAAATTCCATCACTATGAGTTAAAGAACTAGAAATTTCTGTTGACTGAAGGATTGACAAATTATTTTTATTTTTGCTATATTTTCAGACTCTGAGAAATGCAAAGCATTTTGATTTAACTAAACGAGCCATGAAATTGCAGAAAATAAAAAGGCATCAAAAACCAATAAAAAGAATTCTGATCGAAATCAATAGCTTAAGATTCTGTATAAACAAAATATTGGAAAAAAATATTATATCTCTTCACAGGGAAACTGAAAGAATTACAACTATTTCTTAATTTAGCACAGATTTTTAAATGAATAAAATTGAAAATACCCGTGTACAAGGTTTCATTATAAGCAGCTATTTTACTGTCGGATGCGATCAAATAACTCACTTAGTCTTTAGATTACATAAAAATTATATCTTAAATCGATAAAAGTTCATTATAAAGATGAAAATAGATAACCACGCGTTTCCAATTTTTAAGCAGACAATCGTCATGAATGAAAAATTTAAAATCCATGAATTCCTTCCGATTCTCATTAGATAACCGTTCCTGACATTAATTTGGTTTCGAAATAAACGTATTTGAACTGCCCTTGATATTTCCTCTCGACTGATTTCATAAAACAGAACTCATTAAAGACAAGTATAAAAGTGGAATCTGGTGAAACTGAAATCAGTTAGCTTGAGTTTTCAAAGCAGACGCAGACAAAATGATGAAAACCTTGGTAAGAATGATTTAATTTTATATTCTTAATGCTTTAACTTGTCCCTACCAAATCAAATTGTTTCATTTCATGATCATAAAAGGCTAGAAATGAATATCAACCTTCTCTTTTTAAGTTAGCGCTTGAAAGAAAATAATCATAGGGTAAAGTGTCATGTAAATAAATCGTAATTGACAATACATATCTTATTATGTTGTTATTCAACTGCTTTCTGGCATTAATATTTTTCCCATAACATTTATAAAACAGGAAAAAAAAACAAATATTAAAGGAAATTCTTTTGTTAAAACAAAAGCAAGATATAGCACAATACAGGGAAATAAAAAATTATTAACACCCTAATCAACTCGTTCATTTTATCATATTTAAAATTATTCCTATTGAATACGATGAATTGTTTTGATCAATGTTACAATAAATATAATGAAAGAAATTTTAGAAAAGGAGATGTCAGCCAATTGGTATCAGTAATTAGTCTTTACTCTATCTATTTAACTTTTTGCAATATTTCTTCTAAGAATAAATGAAGACAAATATAAATTCATTTTTCAAATGAGTATAATTCTGCTTTTAAAAAGTTGGAAAAAATTCATGTCATATTTTGTATACTTATATAGAAAAATCTCTTATCACTGCAAAATTATCGACGCTTATATCTATGAATTTTAGTATTTACTTTCCTTTTTCTCCAATTCGAGATCGTTGTCTTGGCTTTGGTGGCCATTGCTGCTTGTTCCCTGGACGTCATTCCCCACTACAGCCATCACGGGCACGGACACGGAATCAGCACCAGATACTTCAGAAAGGCACAAGGACACGGATATGGTGGTCTAGGATATGGAGGATACGGATATGGTGGTTTAGGATATGGAGGATACGGATATGGTGGTCTGGGATATGGAGGATATGGTATTGGAAACGGAGGTTATGGATACGGTGGTCTTGGAGGATATGGATATAACGCATATTTGTAAATGGTAATAAATTCGTATAATTCTTTTAACTTATAAATATATTTGATTCATTTTATTTATATTAGATTTAGTTTAAAATCATTTATGACTTTTAAATAAATGTTAGCTAAGTACCTGATGAGTTTGTTCCTATTCGCATGTATGGTCATTGTACATTTATTATTACGCTTGTTGTATTTTGGATTGATTAATACATTTAATTCGTTTGTAAGTACTTTCATCCTGAATATCCAATATAATATTTCAAAAAATACAAAAACTTTTTTAGAAACATGCAACTTTCCTAGAAAATGTTCCATTTTTAGATGAAATTAAATTTGAATCTTGCGAGAAATTTTTCTGTTACTTATAAGTTTTCATTCTTTTTGAAATTTTAAACATTGCTGCCTATAATTTTAGATTATTTGATGTTCCATTCTTGCGTTTAAAACTTTGAAGAGAACATCAGAATAAAAACAGTTTTTAGAGATTGGTTGATTGGCTTTACTGGCGCAATAGCCATGTTTGGTTATTCTGCGTCAAGAGTATTATAAACCAATAAGCACACGCCAGCGTATCCACTAAGATGACTTTTGAAACACAGGGTATAGCGCGCTTCAATATTAAATATAGTACAAAGAATATACACCGACTAAACTGCATATGCTGAAAGGCATCATTAAAAATAGATGCCACTAAGACCTGAGTCAGTTAAGTATTCTTACTACTATGCGACCGTCTTTTGTCCTTTAGAGAGCACTTCTTAAATTGTTTAATACAAGTCAGCTTTAATTCATTGTTCTCATTATACAAGCTATGCTTAAATATTTTGAAATATTACATATCTATTCTTTCTTTTACAACTGCTTCTAATTTAAAACATGTTAATCAGTAAAAACTTTCTTGCGTTTGAAATACTTTTCGACATTAAATTTTTATTACAAAATTTGCATTAATTTTAATCAAACATTTCATAATGAATAATAATTTTATTCTATGTTCATCGTTATTTTGGCAGCGTGCAGAATTTAGCACTCTCCAGATGCTTCGTTTTGTATCTTATTTTATTTAATTTTCTGTCTTATTGATTTTTTGTTTTTTCGTTAAATGATATATTTTTATCGTATTAATTAGTTTTATTTCATAATGAAATTAGTTTAAACTCACTCATTATTTATTTTCCTTTACAGGAATTCTTGGGAATTTTAGTCCATGTAAGTGTATGATAGTGCAAACTTCTTAAGATTGATTCTGCAAAGGTATTATTCTCTATTGTATGAAAATTATTGGATTGTAAATAGTCAAAGTTTGTGCAAAATAAAATGTTCTGAATTTCATTTTTTGTTTATTAATGTTTCATTTAAATTAGGATACCAACATAGAAATACATCTAGTAAGCTACTTTAAAAGTTAAAAACTTGTTAAAATGGCATAAAAAATAATTTCATTAAATTAAACAGCCTAGTAAAATATCTCATTAACCATGACATATAACGTGATAAACATAAAAAAAAATTCCACTGATAATAATATCCTGAAGTATCACTGATCATCTCTTTACCAATGAAAGTACCACTAAAATATAAAAAATTACAAATTACGCATTCTCATATGGAAGTACGAATTTTAAAAATGAAGAAAGAAGTCTACTATATATTTATAATATCATTTAAGAGATAAATTTTATAAATAAAGGCTTTCATGAAGTTGGGGAAAATAATTCAATGCATTAAAAAGATATTGTTTGAAATTTATGTCGAAAAGTACCAAAAATAAATAGACGATAGCTCATTGAGTCTAACCAGTTAGGTACGTAAGAATACAAGGATTCCGAATATTTTAGATAAAAAGTGATATTTCTATTTTATACAATATTCCCAATCTGTTTTTTAATTAAATTGCGAAGTTAAAAAAAACTTCTGAGAGGAAGAATAAAAGAAACATCGAACATCAAATTTTATGACGAACATAACAAATCAATCAAATAAAATTGTACCACTAGGTGTGATAAATAAGTAGAATGAATGATGAACTAAGTCTTACATAAAGTAAATATACTAGAATATGATCAAAAAATAGCTAAAACAAGAAGAACAAGAATAAGAAAAAAAATAATAACATAAAAAATAAACACAATGCATCTGCTACGCGCAATCGCAGCAGCTTCCAGGAATGCTTTGACAATAATGCAAAATCGCAACGCAAAATCATCTGCGTTGGGTAGAAGGTAAGGTTTTCTGTCTTCTGCTTTTTTTTTTTGCTACATAAGCATTTTTAGTATTTTGAGAAAAGATTTTTCTTTATTCTTTCAATTTTTCGGATAATTCAGGTCACAGAGGAACCTTACTTTTTGACTTTGTTAATCCGTTCCTCCACAGAAAATTATCCCAATTCTGAAATTTATAATCCCAGCCGGGAGTGACCTTTGAAAACGTTCTCTGCCGGATTATTCTTCTTTTTATTAATTTTCATTGTTTTTTGTATCTATTGCCGTCTTGTTTTTGTCCTATGACAGAATTTTTATTCCGTTAGTTAATTTTACAATATTGTCGATGTATTCCTGGAAGCTGCTGCATTTTCGCGTACCACATGCATTGTGTTTATTTTTTTATGTTTTTCTGTTATTCTTGTTATTTTTGTTTTAGATATTTTTTGTTCATATTCTAGTATATTTATTTTTGTGTTTTATCGGAAGTCGCTGCATTTTCGCGCCATTCCGTCTAATACAAAGTTAAATAGTTTTTGAATTTTTAATGTTAAATGATTAATCGTATCCTTTGTTTTTTGTTCATATTCTAGTATATTTACAAGAACGCCTCACATGGAAAATGTTTACACTCCTTTAAAATAGTCCCCGTCGTACACTATGCACTTTTAACAACGCGTGTACAATATGTAGAAAGCTCTTGAAAATTTCTCCACTCGTACAGCTCTCAATCTCCGTGTCACACCAGCCTGAATGTGCGTAATATCTATAAACGTTCGGTCTTTTAGAGCCGCTTTAAATTCAGGAAACAAGAAAAAGTCCGGTGGTAGTAGGTCTAGAGAATACGGTGAGGGCGACAGTTCGGTAACCCCATGTTGAGCTTGAAACCGCTTTACAAGCGTAGAAGTATGAAATCGTGCCTAATCGTGCAAGAGAAATCAAGAGCAATGTTGCTTCAGATGTGGCCGCCCACTCCGATGTTCGTCTTCGACGCTTTCACCTCCATCACTAAACTTTTTAAACCACGCGTACAGTCTTCAAGGTCACTGTGTCATCACCAGACACCTGCTTCAGCATTGCATGACTTTCGCCTGCTGATTTACCCAATTTGTATGAGAAATTCAAATTCTGATTCTCTGTTCCCATTTTCAATTTGAGTTCACATCTTGTATTACTTAAATACACAGTAAAAAGAAATGTAATAAATACAAACGAATTTTTTTTAAATGCTAAGAAACATCCCAGAATATGAGTGAAATTGGAGTATTCAGAAAACAAGGCATTAATTCAATACCAAATTGTTATACGATACATAATTCGTTCTCGAACGACTTTAACTCCTTGAAAATTTATTTTCATTTGATAATGCAAAAAAATAATTAAAATAAAATGAAATAAGGAATCTTGAAATGAATAAGAACTAAGTTGTTGATGCTTTACAGTTTTCATCTTGAATGTTCTTTATTTAAACCAAACAATATTTCAAACAAAATTTTTTCATAAACAAGAAAAGTTTCAATATCATATATATAGTAAAAAAATTGTGTTTATGTTATTATATATGCATATATACATCTCTTCTAACAGAAAAATCAAATTTGTCGTCTAATTCGAAAACTACAAAGTACATTATGTTAAGAATGTTTGAGCTCTTTATTAAAGTCTCTCATTTATTCACCTTCTGAGACAGTATTATTATTTCTTATTAAGTTATTAGTATCAGAAAGATTAATGGGAACGAAAAAATTTTTCGACACGTTTTAAATTTATTTTTCTCTTTTAGACTAATTACACAAGCCCTAATTGTTCATTAAGATTCTTCTGTACAGGCTTGCGCAAAAATTGTAGAAAATACTTCTATCACCTTAAAATTGTAGGTTGCCGTTTAGTTACACTAACATTCAATTTTGAACAAACACAAAGTCTATTTTGAGAAGGATCGCGTAATTTTGAACCATATTCAGGAGACGATGATGACACTTGAACTAACACGGCTCTCTTCACAATTCCGCCTCATCCCAGAAGGATGACAACTGACTCTCCACATCAGATTTTATATCCACCTGGCCCACATACATCTTTCCTATATCTTTAGATCCTGGATCTTTGCCGTATATCTTATCAACATCCATATATCTTTGGAGCCTGGAACCATGCGGTACACAAACCGAAACCTTACCACCAGGCAACCGCGGCTTCCTCAGCTTGACTAAGAAAGAATTTCTTAGCAATTAACAATAGGAAAGAAATATAAGAAATCGTGCATAATATTCTATCAAACGATATTGAAATTACTTCTTAAATCAAAGTGTGCTTAGAATTGCAAAGCATTTAATTCTATTACCATTATCAAATTGATAATATGCAAATTCATGATCCTTTTTTGTTCAAGAGATACGTTATACACAACCGTACAATATAATAATTCGTTGGCTTGGATTTTCCTTTTACCTTAGGTAAGCTGGCCTTCGTGAATACTGGAACTGGAATATACATTAGCGTAATATATGAGACTGAATTCTATCGTTATTTTGTTGAAAAGAAAATGTGATTAACACTTTATAAATGATCAACATGAGGAACAGTACGACCCCTTATTTAAGTATAAGTAGTTATATATTTTACTACCCGGTTTTGAGTAACCATATATCGATGATTTCCAAAACAATTTTTAAAAATGCAAATATTTTAACCACTTGCTATGCTATGATTAATAGAGATAATTTTGTGTAAGAGGACAGAAAATAATAAATAATAATTTTGAATTTCAATGTCATTTGAATTTCGCTTTACTTCTCGGTATTATAGATATCTTATCAGACATATTCTAAACATTTTATTCAATTGCGGTTACGGTAGTAGAATTTTATTTTTGAAAAAAACTTTCTTGTACGCCAAGTATACAGAAAGAACGCATTCTAATCGTCGAAAACTTAAACTTCGAGATTTGATAATTTCCCTATTTTTGGCCTTCCTAAATTCGAAAAAGTATTAAAATTATACCTGACTGTCTGCCAGTGTGTGTACAAAAACGAAAGGAGAATGATCTTTGGAATTCAGCATGTAGTCATAACACTAAGTTTCTAGATCTTGATTTAATTGATTTTGTTCATATTTTGTCCACAAGATGATTGTCCACCTGCCTGTCCGTGTGTATGGAAACATAAAAGCTGAGAAACGCAGCGAGATGGTTAAATGGCATTCGACCTATGTAAAATCAAAATCTTAGATCGGCATCAAATTTTGGATGAAATACCTTAAAGAGTAGACTGTATATCTGTCTGTCTCTTCAAGCTTATGGGTACCCGATGATTCGAAATTGCTAAGAGTTATATACCTAAATTGTAGATCTGTATTTATATTTGTACTAGATACAGTTCTTAAATGAATATTCGATTCTTGTCACTCTGTGTAAAATGTAAACATCACAATTCCATTCTTCATTTCCTCCCTATTTTGATGAAAATAACTCCGTCCGGCGCATGCGCGAAAGCGCGGAAGGTTTCCGAATCCGTTGCTAAACAATAAAAATAGATAAAAAGGGGACTTCCCGTTACCTGGTGTTATATGCTGGTGTTAATGATT
>BGPR01014424.1:0-39239 GCA_013235015.1 Araneus ventricosus
AACCTCTTCCTTCATTATTTTGAGAAGAATTATTTACTTCTTCATCCTCAGGCTTTCAGATTCGTAGATGATCTTATTGTTTTTAATCATGGATCATTTAATATTACGTGGCAAAATATTTATCCTTCACCCTTGCTTCTTAAACAAACAAACTGTAATCAGTTTGAAGCGGATTTTTTAGATCTGTATATTAAACTTGTTGATAATAACTTTTGTATCGATATTTTTGACAAAAGAATGGATTTTAATTTTTGTGTCAACCGAATTTCATATTGGTCTTCTAATATTTCTTTAAGATTTATAGAAAGACTATTCTCTCTCGATTTTCTCGCATTAGATCTATTTGTTCGAACGAAATTTCAAAATCTAGACAATTAAAGCTTTTGTATGATCAACTTTTAAATAATGGTATTCCCGATAACTTTGTACGACGACATCTCAAGCAGTGATTACGGAGCTACTGACAAAGCCTCTTTCTCCTTATCTTCTTTTTCCTCTGTTTGGCAACAGCAATAACTGGTTTGGCGTTCATTCTCCTCGTGGTCCTCACGGACAAGCTAGCTTTTTCCTGGCCATGGTAAGCGTATTTCGCTTTTATTTTATTATTTTTTATGTATACGGCTGTTTCATTTATTTTATTTTAGGTCTTTTGTATTCGGATTTTTTGTATTTGTATTCGGATTTTTTTTGTTTTTTAATCCTTTTTAAATCTTCTTAAATGTATTTATCTTTTATTCAAGAATTCTTCCATTTTTATTTGTCTTGTGCTTTTAGAGGGGATGGCTGCAATTTTTTAACGGATTTCGTTTGTCGTTAGCAGAAAAAAGCACAAATTAATATCATGAGCGAGCTTCCCTTCCTGACGAGCGGCTCGCTTGGATATTTTTCAATTTTATTTTGGTTTTTGTCTATTTTTGCCATTGTGTCTTGACTGTTTTTGAGTTTTTGTCTTGTGTTTCTAAGTTTGTTTTGATATATATATATATATATTTAGCACATCTTTCAATCTTACATTGATTTAATATTTACTTTGTAATACTTGCATTTCTCTTTTTTATGTATATATATATATATTTCACATAAGTAATTTATTTAAAATTACACATAGGAACATCTGTTATGATTACCATTAATCATGACTTCTATACATCAAATTAACTTGTAATATATGATCCGAATGGTTATAACAATAAATGAAACTTCATCAAATTAACTCTTCGATAGTTCCTCATAAAACTTCCAAAAACCAATTTCTATTTCGTTAATTTATCTATTATCAATTACTAACCCTAACTTATAATATGGATTACCATACCTATTTTTACATAGTCAGGATAAAATTTTAAAAGTAAAACGCTTAATTGTTCAAATTCCAGGTCGGACATGGAGGTGCGCTGGATCTCAGTTTCCTTAGTAATGTCTGCGTAAGAAAAATATACTGCATTTTATCTATAGTTCACAGGGGCTATCGATGAGCAAGTTTCTGCAACGGATCTGCCTTTTTATAAGTGAGATCAGGACAGTCCGGACATGGCAAAGCGCCAGTTCTATATTTGTGGGTACAATGAAGAAAACGGGTAAGGCACGGCACGATGAGGTATTATAATTAATCATCTCCGGACGGTCTGAGGGAGGGTCCAGCAAGACCGACTTCATCATTCCTTCCTTCATTTGTCTGTTGAGGTGTTTGTTTCGCAGGCATAGTGGTCTCACTGAACATCGATATCGATATTTGCATGGCTTCCCTCATTAGAAATTGCTTTTTCTTTATCCTCCGCTTAAGGTATCCGACTACGTTCGGAGGCCTTTTTTTTAAATAATGATATTTGAAGCAATATTTTTGTATTTTTATATGACATTTATGTTAAAACTTAATAAATCATAGAAAAAAGTTAAATGAATTAAATATATTTTTAAAAATTTGAAAAAACTTAGATTTTTTTGCACTAAATTTGACCTTTTTTCAAACATCCTCGTTCAAAAAGAAATGATCAGAATAATAAATCCTTTAGCATATATAATCCTTCAACTATTGGCTAGGTCCAGAAGCAAAAGTTTTGCAATATATCTAAAAACATGTAAATTATAAGAGTTTTAGTGTGAAATCATGAATTTTTAAAGAATTTTGCACTTTTTTCAAACCTTAAAAGATACTTAACTTTTTAATGGTGCATCATTTCACTTATATTTTGGTTCATTACCTAGACAATATAATAAATAATTTGTATGCCAAATTTGAGACTGATATTTTACGTTGAATTTTAATTATCGTGTTTGAAAAATGAAAATTTTGCAAAAAATCACATTTCGAGAAAAATGAGTTTAAAGTTTATGTTTTTAATTTACAATGAGAAGAAAAAAGAATTTCTCTTCGATACTCCTCAGTTTTGTAGGCTAGTCCTTAGTTTTTGCCAGCTTAGCAAATTTTTAAAAATTTTCTTATTGCAAATTTATTTTTAGTCGTTTTCTTGAGCCCTATCTGTCATTATCGTTTTCTATCATTCAGCCGCCATCGATAGATTTGAATATTGTTTTTTAGTCAAATAACTTTATAATGCCTATTAGTTGATCTAGAGATACTTTTAGTGATTGATATTGATCATAAGTACAATTTCTGTACTTTTCTTACGTTTATTATCAAAAATTACATCATTAACGGAAAATCAAGATACTGCAATGATTCAAAATTACCTAAATTTTCAACAATGTCATAGAAAACAAAGAAATTCACACTGAAAATATTTCAAAATAATACCTGGTATATGTAAAATAGTATAAAACAAAAATAAACAATAAAATTTGAATATCTTAAGTAAAAACAATGAAAAATGCTTCTTTATCGTATCATTTACCACTCCATTTTCAACGGTCAAGTTCTACTAAAATATCTCTAATTTCACTTCTGATCATCATAGATGTAAAATAAAAACTGTTTTGAAAACTAAAAACAATAGGCTTTCAGATAAGCCATTAAAAAAAAATTATGATTTTCGGTCAAAAATGGGTTTTCGAACGTATGCGGATACCTTAATAAGCGTTGCAGCACAGAAGCATCAATCGCCACTCGGGTTAACCGTGAAAAGAAAAAAATGCGTCTCCAGCCCGGCTTGGCAACTATTCCTCAGCAGAAGCTCCGCATCCCGGCCGTGGGCCAGCGGGCAGGGCCCTCACCGCTACCCTCCAGCACCCCTCTTCTCTTTTCGGGGCCTAAAGCGTGTCTGAGAAACAAGACAAACAAAATTCCAGTAATTCCCACGAAAGGACCCCTCTACGCAGTTAGTAATCCTTCCCTTTCCTTCCAGGAACGGGACACTTTGTCGGGGGGACAGGCGCCAACAACCACCCCAGATGGGAAGATGAATGACCCATACTAAACAGAACTCCCAGAAGTTGAAAAAAAAGACTATTTGATATTAATTTTCGCCTTTAATTTCGTATTTTACAAAGCTTTTAAATAATATTAATAGTTAGAAAAATTTAAAACAGCTAGAATATAACATTTATATAAGAGTTTAATTAATTTTGATAAATTTGCAATCCAAGAAAAACTCTACACAACAAAATTGTTTCCCAATTGTTCTATTTCCTATTCATTTTCAGCTGTTGAAGGTTCCAAAAACGATTCTAGTTTTCTTTCTGGGTGTCGTAGATATAAAATAAAAACAGTTTTGGATGTCAGAAAGTATAGGCTTTTAGATGAAACAGTAAAATAATTTTGTGAATTTTGATCTAAAATCGATTTCCAACGTAGGCGGAACCTTTAATCGCTTTTTACCAGAAGGAGTCTTAAATTAAAACTAATAATTTATCAAAACATTTTTGAGCTTTTGTTTCATTTTTAAAAAGGAATTTTGTCTAAGTCTAATGACACTGCATTATCTACAAAGAAAGGAGTTGCTATTTTATTTAATTGTATAATGTTTTATTCATTAATACATTTTATATTATATAAATTCCTACTTTATATAGAATTTAGCTTCTTTGCATTTTTATCAATTTAAAATTTCAAGCAATATTTCTTCAACAGTAATAGCTCCTATTTTTTATTTCAGAAACGCAATTTCGCTTGAAATATATGCAGAGTAGAATCTGCTACATGTAGTGTACCAATTTTTCTTGGTTTAGTTCTCAATTTTACACTTCTTTTAAAAAGGAAACCATTTTTCTTAATCTAAAGTAACTTTTTAAAAAAAGCTTTGCTTTCCTTTTCCTTTTATAGATTTTTTTTTGTAATGCCAGAGAATCCATTTGTAAAGTTCAGATCAGACAGAAAGCAAAAAAGTGGAAATTGTGAAGTTTACAAAGAAAGCGGAAATTTTGCATTCTGGTAGCTTTTAGTTAATGTCACATATCTTAATAACTACTTGACGGAAACCGCTAAAATATTTTAGGCCATGCTGCTTAGACTGGCATCATAATGTTTTTACGTAACTTATGAATTTAAAAAATAATAAAAATTATAAAATATACTTTTATTATTTAAAAAAATGCGTAACTTCTGTCTTGTTTATTAAATATTTTACTATAAAAATTAATTGTTACATCTTAAATTATATTTAAGAAAACAAAAAGATTCATTTAACATTGGGATTACCAAATTTAAATCATTCATATCTCATCACTCTTTCACTCAAAATTACAAAATGTTACATGTATTCGGAATAATTTAATCTGACTTCAGTATATATATTCGAAATTCGATATTGCCATTAAAAAATTAGTTTATGTAAATCTAATTTTGAAGACGGCGCATTCCAAGAAAAAATATTTTAAAACATTATAGAGGACGCATTTCTATGGCGACAGACATTTACATTTTCATTGTTATATAATTAGTTTCGGAATAAACCGAAGCGTTCAGATCCTTTTTTGTCGAAATGTAAGAAAGAACTTTAAAATGCAGAAATATACTATACAGAATTTAACCGTCATTGCACGGCTTAGAATAGAAAACAAATTCATTGTTAATTCACTTTGCAATGAGGGTGTATTCTTAATTTTATTAATACTTTAAAAAATTTTATAAAAATTTCAGTTTCATAATAGTGAAAAATATACTCTTCCTTACTCTATACAAAATAGCATTTCTTTAAGTTGGACATTCACGATAACTCCACGTAAACGTCGTGGTGGCTCTCCTCACCATTCCATTTTTTAGCCCATCCATTCAGGTGCGTCATTCACGGGCCGCTCCAAACAAGTCCATCCTCTCTTTTTCATCCGATCCCCTACTGCGCCTGCTCCTCCCCTCACCTTACACCACTGTGACCCAATACTGAGGTCTCAGCTTCGGAGCAGGATGGTTCCAGTTTTGAAACTTGATTCCACTGAAAATGCGTCTGTTGCACGTTAGTGGGTCAAACGTCTTTCCGCTGGTGTGGTGTGGAAGTTTGTAGACGGGGCTGCAAGCTCAGATGCATCTCTCGTCTTCTGACCACGATTCAAAATTACGAAGTCCATGCCAAAATAATCCTCACGTGACGTTAACATAAATAAACTAAATCCAACCAACTAGCTCTTTACAGTTTTTTTAGTTATCGTGTTGACATGTATACAGAGGGTTAAACAGACATTTTACTCATGTAATTCTTCTGAAGTTTGATAAAAATCAAGAATTCTGGTGACAAGATTAAAGAAATACGCTAAATCTAGTATTAGACAAATGAATATCTTAGCTTATAATTGTCCTCCCACTATTTTACCTCTTCGGTTAAGTTTACCTTCACATTTTGATTTGACTGTTCTCCTGAACTTATCGCTGAGCATTGACTGTAACTCCATGATTTAGACGAGGATCGGTCCCTTGCATCCGAAGAAGGAAGAAATCCATACCTTGGCGACGCTAGTGTGGAGGGTCTTGAACATTTTGGTGGAGTGTGACTCCATGTGCTACTACAGAAGATAATCATCCCCACAATCTTTGATACACTGCAATATCCCCTTTCTCGTTATTTACTGACTGCACACTTATGTAATAAAATGCTGGCCGCCTTCTCTAAAATAAGATTAGTGTAAAATTGTTCAAAATGCAGAGATTCTGAATCAACTAGCTCATTTTAACAATGAAATGTCTAAGTATTAACTCTTGATTCTTAAACTTTCATATTACAAAATGGTATTTTGCGACAATGAAAACGAGAACATTCTGCAGAAGAAAGAGCGCATTTATAGCACAGTTAATTGCCAATTAAGAATGACAATTTTCTCATGAAATAATTTATTAAATATTGCTTGAACAGATTGCCTCAGAATCATCCACATCTGAATCACTGTCCAAAAATAACGTATACATCAACTTACATGATTGAAGACAAAATATAGAGGGCATTATATAAAAGTAATACCACTATTTCAATAGAAATAATTTCTATAAAAAATTTTATGCTTATGACCAAACATACATGCTGGAATATATATAAATTATTTTATTTAAAGCCTGATGTTTTAATATTCGGGCTGGTTATTAGAAATGCATTTCAAGATCCACTTCATAGTATTCTCTGTGGTATGAGCAATGCTGTACTTTCGGCGCTTAACTGATGAATGAAGTAATTCGTCTCCGTTAGACTTCGACAACAAACAAATACAGATTTTTTAAATGTGTGTTGATAAATCTTTAAGTGCGTCGTGCTATGGAAAAAAAATTGACTTATTTGGAGGATTAATTATTTTTTTCATGTTGAAAAATAAAGAAATATATTGCGATAGTTAAAATCGTACGCTGCTGAAAATTCTGTGCAAAGAATGTTTGTGAATGTACTACATGACCTATTCTTTCCTGCATAATCTGAACATGGAGGATACACAAAATATGGCAATTCTTTAAAGTAAAATATAATTCCCGCTAATAATAGGAAACAAAGTTAAAATATTTAAATTTGATAATTGTCAAGTGACTCAAGTCTGTAAAGTTAGTTTAAGTTTACTAAACAATGAGGTTTTCATTCGTCACGACTGATACAAAACTTAGGTACTCTGCCGAATCTCCAAACCTGGATTCGTTGCTCTGTATGTAACGTATAAAGAAATTCTAAGATTTCTTATAAACATTTATATTCTCAAAAATATTAGTGTGGATGGACATTCCATTTGGAAAGCTAAACAAACAGAGTCGAGAAAAATTCAAGATACTATCAATAATTACTAGATAGACTTTGCATAATGCACAATATTTTCGTGCCTAAGTAACTTTACTAACTAACCAATCTATGAATCCTGTTGACGAAAAAATAGTATGATATGTGTTTCCGGTCATATATTCCTATCAAAAAGTCTAAATTGATAATGGTTCTCGAGAATTCGGCGACTCCTACTTTGTCTGTTGTTTTTAAAGTGCACATGGATGAGTTAAAATATTTATAGATATAAAGAAGCGTAATTTGACTGCACTTGGCTCTTCTTATTGAGAAGTAAAAACTTAAGTTCAAGTTGATATTTTCCAAAAAAAATAACTCATGACTTCTAACAATTCTGGAAGAAATTTTAATAAAATGAAGACGCATGTAAATGATCTTAATTGAAGCTGAAGAGAAAACATCATAATGCAGGTTGTTAAAAATATTGTCTATAGTCTGAATTTATTGATAACTGAAATCAAAAAAAAATACAAATTGTTAAAAATTGTTATTTCTAGTTTTTCTTCTCTTCTTTCGTTAAACTGTCTGTACCTTCTTTCCTTACTGATCGCAGTTAAAAATATTTAAGGCTTATGTTATACTCTGAGGATTTTACTATTGTTCGATGTCTAAATTTTAAAAAATCACATTTTCATTTTAAAAACTTTAAATGCAGCGATTGTACCTGACTCTTTGAATAATACATACAAATACAAAACATTTTAAGTTTGTATACTGTGTGTCCACGGCTATATTTAAAGTTATTGAATTTTTGAAGTGAAAACGTCTTTCCAACTTTCTTGTCTGACAAAATACCGTCAGATTTGAATCGCTAATAACTACGAGATTAATAATGTGAAAAGAATGGTTGATCTAACAAAGGATAGATTGTATCTGTAAGAGTTTGTCGCAAAGTATTTTTTTTGCCTGCTACGTCATAGTACCAGTGTAGGCGCATGCGAGTGATTGTATAAAGTAACTTTATGTAAGGTTATAAATAAGTGTAGCGTGGAAACGCGTTTAGCTAGGAGGTTGATTTTGGTGTCATTTTAAAGAGAGCTTGAGGAGTATTATTAGGACCCAAAGTAAGACAATAAAAATATTTATCAGCACATGAGTAAAAATCAGTATTAAATTGAAAATTTCAAAATCCGCCTGTTTTTTCATTATAACATGCAGAGTTTGAGAGTGAAGAAATTTCAGTACAACACCACGATATACATCAAATTTCTTTCCCCAAGGACTCCAAAGAAGATATTAGTGATAAATATGAAATTCAGGATAGCATAGCATTCTAATCAAAATTTTCAGTCCATTGCCACTTCTTTCATCCTGACCACCGTTATCATACACTACGCGTCGCACGAGATTTGGTGCAGATTTCCTTAAATGCCATGAGATCGTGAGAATGCACTCTGTGGCATTGAGAAATGCTGTTCCAATACCTCCGCATGTGCAGAAGTCATTGTGTGCAAGTTCAAATCTTTTGAGGCAGGCTGGGAAGGGGCCATGCTCCGCAAAGCAGATGTTGTCTTTTCTTACCCAATTCAGTGGATGTAGACTAATTTTAGGAAGGATGTTATACGAAGTTCCTGACTCTCTTGCCTTCATTCCAGTGTATTTTCCATTTTCTAACATGCATTCTATCATGACTTTTGATTAATGGCTTGGGGAGTTTAATAGTCATGTAACGCTGCCCATTTTTCGTTGCTGCTTTCACTAACTTTTAGGTTTTCTCTTTTCAAAAATTTCAAATATATGCGTTTTGATCCATGTGACGTTTATTTTTGGGATATCTAGCAGGATTTGAAGATTTTTTCTCGCCATTGGGCTTGCTGTTTTTGTGAAAGATGCTGGCTTTGTTGTCCACATGAATTGTTCTGATTTCTTTTTCTTTTACATCTGGTTCTAGTATGTGTTCTTATTTTCATATCTATATTATATAAAACGCTTATGCGTGGCGCAAAAAGGACCTTTATTTCTTTCTCCCCGTTGGCAACGATCAGTTTGTTTACCAATCTTAACCCTGACGCCGAGATTCTTGAATTAGTTTGAAGTCGGAAACAGCAAATTTTTTTAAAGTTTAGATAGATTGAATTAAATAAGCTTGAGTCGTACAGATTGGATTCGACAAATGAATGAATGTGTGCTTAATGCTGAATGCCCTTTTCAGCTAAAAGTTTCAGAAAAATTGGTTTATTCATCTCTCGACAGCTCATATGTTCCGAGTCCCATCTATCCAGAGAAAAATAGTATATCTTCCTTCACTTAATAATAATTGGAGGGAGTGTGTTTACATGTGCAAAGGCTACATTTCGTTTAAAAAAGGGCATGTTTAAGATTTTGAAGGAAAGAACGATGTTTGAAAATTTTGAAAAAGGGTATCTAATCAATTATAAAAGGCTAAAAGTAAATAATTATTATGAGTTTTAATTTTGAATAGTTAATATGAACATGTTTCACGCCACTATTTTCTTTAAACTGTCCATTTTTATCTAAAAGGTTGTGAGATGGGTTACATAATTCTACGACAAGAGACGATCAAGAATTTTCTGAGATTTACTGATATAAAACACTATACCGTTCTTGACAAAATACTTATTGTCATAAGCATGTATACAAGTGGGAGAGTTTTATTGGGCAATATTTAAATGAAAAGTGGAAATGTTTAAAATTTTGTTGTAAAAAGCAAGGATTTTGGAAATTTTTGGAAAAAAGATATATTATCAATTATAAAAGGCTGAAAGTAAATAATTATCATGGGTTTTAATTTCGAATACTTAATATGAACATGTCTCAAGACAATTTTCTTCTTTAAACTGTCCTTTATTTACCTAAAAGGTTGCGAGATAGGTTAAATCATTGTACGAAAACTAGAATTTTCTGTGATTTAAAACACAAATGACTACACCGAGAAAAACACTATATTTTTCTTGACTCAATAACTATTGGAGTGAGCATGTATACATGTGGGGAAGCGTTTTTGAATTACATTTCATTGCATAAAGGGCATATTTGAAATTTTGGTGGAAAAAGCAATTTTTAAAAATTTATTTTGAAGATTTGGAAAAGGCTATCTTATCAGTTTTAAACTTAATATTTTGGTGGAATGAAGTTATATTGAAATAAACTGTTGAATAAATAGTCAAAAGTGTATGCCAAGAAGTTTTAAATGACTGATTTCTGATTGATGAAAATAATTTTGATTTTTAATCATCTTTGAATTATAAATATTACCTTTGCTACCAGAAGATTTTAATTGTAGAAACTGATGAAAAATTAATTTTAGGAGTTCAAGCAATTTCAAATAATTTAAATTTACTTTTAGTAATTAATGTACTTATTATTTCTTAATATTAGCAGAAACGGATAACTGTACGGCAAGCGAGCTGGTATCACATAGTCATCCCGAAGGAATCACAACGTGATTCTTGGGTGCTGATGAGCGGAGCGAGCAGGGGGTGTTATATATATAATGATTTTATAACAACTACGCTAGGACACCCAGTGTCTTCATTGTAGCGAGGGAAGCGAGCAGGGGGCAGAGCCCCCTAGTCAGATATTAAAATATATCATAAATATTCATCATTCGTTGCGAAAAATTCGTGTTTTTCTTCCTCTTTGAAATTTCAAAAAATTGAGATATTCGGTGTTGCTGTTTAGCGACTCAAATCGAAACGTCAAAAGTTTCACTCCGTTGGCAAGAGCACCCACTTCTTTGAACGTGACCACCGTTCTCATATGTCGCATCTTGTACACAACACTCTGTTTTGCTAAAAATAACATGTCTCCTGGATTGATCATTGCATTCCTTGATAAATTACCTTTTAAGCTCCCCAAGTGCGAGATTCCACCAAGACTTTAAATAAGAACACAGAAAAAAAGTCCCAAGGGATTTTATATGGGAAAACAGCTTTACCAGTGAAACTTGCTGAAGTTACTTGAGACACATATTGAACTCAGCTAATACTTGGAATGGCTATCAGAATCTAAACAGTGTATTTATAGGTTGAATCATTGGAACTAATCGCCATTACGTAACGTTTAGTTTGCATTTTGAAGTTTTAACAGCAATTTCAGCAAACAGCGTCAATGTTTTCTCT
The DNA here is from genome assembly GCA_013235015.1 of Araneus ventricosus. Taxonomy (NCBI): domain Eukaryota; kingdom Metazoa; phylum Arthropoda; class Arachnida; order Araneae; family Araneidae; genus Araneus; species Araneus ventricosus. The sequence continues at coordinate 11,219 of BGPR01014424.1, forward strand.
AATAGCAACTATTGGAACCAAATTTTTTTACAAATCATCTCTCCCATATTCTCAACAGTTCCCCAACCAAATTTCAGTGGAATTCCGGTTGATGGATCGAGGCTATTGATAGTTCTCCGTAACATCAATTTTAAAACAATTTCACTAAGAGAAACTGCTGTAATCGTCTAAAACCACACGTAATGATTTTGAAGAATCCACACGTTGAAGAACTTCATTTGTTCGAAAGAAAAATATTTAGAATTATGTGTATATCTGAACACGGGTATTTCAAAAATGGAATGAGCTAGACGGATGAAATTAGGTATTTCGAATGAAAGATTTCTATGAGAGTTTTCACGAAACCCTTCTGTGCGTGCTCAGTATGTCTGTCCGTCCGTGTAAGCCCGATAACGGAGAAACATAAAGAGCTGGGTGGATAAATTTAATATAAGATTTTATCATCAGAATTGTAGACGTATTAAATTTTTCACCATATCGGATAAAAGTCCGGCCGTTTCTCGATATATATATTCGCATATATGTGAATAAGATAACTGAGCATCACAATGACTTAGATACATAAAATTTGGTGAGCGGTCTTTTGACCAAAATTGAAAATCTGTACCAATTTTTTTGCCCTATCGGTGAAAAAGGTTTCAAAAATGCATACTTGGTTTTTCCCCCTTATACTACACGAAACGTGCCATGTTATGTCTGTATACGAGAAAATCGGTTGGAGGACACTCCCACTGTTGATATCAGATACTACGTGGCACGTGTTTTATTTGTAAATTATCTGTTACTACCATGGGTTCAGATGCTTATAAGAGGAAATGAAGAAATTGCGTCATGTGTGTTTAGTGACAAAATAATGATGTATCAAAAAATTGTCATTTAAGCGAGTTTTATTAATTTTTAATTAAAATTTATGATTTTTAAAATGAATAATATAGTATATTATTAACATAATAACTAATAACACACACTTTTATTAACATAAAAATTAACACTATTAATGTTACACATTTTTAACAATGATCGTATTTTTTAAAAAGTTCTAAGGACTAAAATGTTGTAATTAAAATAGTTTTGGAATTTACGATATTTCAGTTTGGGCCTACAAAGTAATCGTGTGTGTCCAACCACTAATTTTCAACCCAACTTCTATAGTAGTGTTTCTTAAACATCCTATCGAAGCGTAGTCGATAGTATCGGGTTTTCGGAACACTCTATAGTATTACTATGCTTGGTTTTATTTCCAAGCACTTGATCAGAGCAAAAAACACCGTCGAAAAAATAATGAAGATCCCTGAAAGACAATATTTATATAAAAAAATATTGAAAATAAAAAGTGGTACTGCTGGAAAAAAAATTATTTTTATATTCAAATATACGAGGGCGGTCCGATAATAAAGGAACAGGGTGAAGTTACGCTGACAATTATAAATCAAGAAAATATTTCATATATTTTACACAAAACTAAATGCTTTTGTTTATTTCTCGGCATAATCTCCCTAAACGTTGAGAAATTTATCCTAGCGCGACACTCGTTTAAACATTTTTTCATGCTACTCCGGTGTGCCAAGTTGCTTGAAGTATTCCAGAATGGTGCTTTATAAATCTTTCTGATCCGCAAAGTATTTTCCCTCCAAAAATTTCTTTCAAGGTCCGAATAAGTGAAAATCCGAGGGGGGGGTGCTAAATCTGGAATCTAAAGTGGATGTTGTAGGATATCCCATTTCCTTTGTTCTGACCAGGCTTTGGTTTGATTTTACATATGGAGTATTGCGCCATCGTGCAAAAGATTAATTTCTTTTCGTAATCGCCCAAGCCTATTCTTTTTAATGACTGTATTCAAATTCTGGAGAATCTTGATGGGAAAACGCTTTGCGGTCCAGGAGCATTTGAAAAAAAAAACAGTTCTGGAATACTTCAAGCTATTTGACAAACAGCAGTACCATGAAGGAATGTTCAGAGTTTCACTCTGCACAGTGGTCCAGTTTCGTTTTCTGGCGAGTCAAAAATCATAGCGTCAAAGCTAAAACAGCAGAGTCTTGAAATTTGCACAGTTTAAAGGAAATGCACTTCAGGTGTATCCCATGTAATTTTATAAAAATCGGTTGGATATTTCTTGAATTGTATTAATTCATTTAATTCGTTCACATTTTTCTCTACTGAGGAAACTGTTGTAATCTGCACAAAAGTTAATAACAGTTGTATAAAATCGAAGTACTAAGCGATAAATACAAATGCCTCTCTAGAAGAAAAAGTGAAAGAATTTCTTTAATATAATATAAATGTTATATGAATACAACAAATCTTTAAAAAACTTACTTTTAAGACTAAAATTCCCGCAGTTTTCACAAAAATAATATGAGAATTCAATTTCATGGAAGGCCCTTCATGGAAACATTCCAAAACATTTTAATAACTAACTTAAGCGTAATAGATAAGGATAATGCGTTTGATCGTGTGAATAATGCTTTATATTATTTGTTTATTTATGAAAAACTATTTGTGGTAAGTTTTCCTAATTTCACCGCCCTTACAGCTGTAGCTGAAGACAGCGCTTGAAAGTTTGTCACTGAAGCAACCTAACTATCTTTAAAATTTCAAATCGCGTTCTACACTGTCTCAAAATTTCGGAAAAAGGTGAAGAATAAAAATCTCGGGGGTTTTCGATGGAAAATATGGAAAGTCTTGTGAACTCATCTTTTAAGTACAATTTTTACTGAAATGAGGAATGAGTAATATATTGTTGCTCGTCCCCATTCTAAGTTTGAAGTATTAAAAGTTGCTTCCCTTCCCTACTCAAATTTAATTCTTGAACTAGGTGTAGATCCCTACTTATTTGAAGTAGCTCAGAAATACTCAATAAAGATTTCCATGCCTAGTTTCAAAAACCACCCATTGGACATCCAGTTACTTTCACTCAGCTTTGACAATTACGCAACATTTATTTTTGAAAACACAAATTTATCCTGCAATTGAACCCAGTCATGTTCCATGGTCTTCGTTAACAAGAATACAGACACACGGATTCTCTTCCACGTTCCTGTTCATCTCCATTGAATCACTGGAGTGCTATACATTAATTGATTCTATTTGTTAAAATGGGGAATAAAATGTTAATAAGTTAAAAATATTTGAATTTCAAATTTAGCAGTCTAGGAACCTTATTTACAGCACCATTATGATAGAGGGGAATAAATGATATTTATGACAGATTAATTGGTGCTAAAAATGAATACAAATAAAAATACAACTTTAATTCACACTAAGGTAACTACCTACCTTTTCTAGACTATCTAAAAATTAACAGTCAATAGTGGAAGTATAGCTGAAACAAAAGTATATTGCGTTTGCTACAAAAATAGAGAGATTAAAGAAGACAAATTTTTTAAATTAAATATATTTATTAACACATTTAAACTTATACCTGCCAATTGTAAATTTATACTATTTTAGAATATTGAAATACAAAAAACTCTCGTACACGCAGACAAACTCGTAATGCACACGACATACATATTAAACTAGAAACAAATTATACATTAGTATAAAAACAAGTAAAAATTATTTTAATTACTGCAGCCTTTTAAATCTATAAGATAAACCAAAGTTAGAGAGCTCTCAGTTGCAACTTTTACTTAACGTAGCATTGCTGTTCAAGATTTTGTTATTCGAAAAAGATATTTTACTGCTACCGTGATGAGCCAGTTTTCTTGGCGTGACAAGAAGCAAAAAATTCGAAACGGTTGGTGAAATCGCTGATTTTTTTAACTGCATAACAGTTCATGCACAGGTTAACTTCTTTTTCAGACAATTTTAGACACGTTAGTAACCGTAATATTACCTCATTTTTTTACACTCCAGGGTAGTAGCACTCCGTCATTTTGATGAAGCTCATGACAAAGAGTCCGCTGTTTGCACAATAAATCAGCAGCCTGTCACTCTTCAAAGAAACTCTTTAGATGTTGTTTCCGTTTACCATCTTTGTTGAATATCATTGAAGAATTCTCGCTAGTCATAACAACCACTTCTTTTCAGGATCATCGGTATCTCTGCAGGGGAAAGCATCGAAAAAAGGCCTGACGGCCTTCGGGCACCGCAGATGCACCACATTCCTCACATTCAGACAAGCCAATCTAAAAAATTACACAAAGGAATCTCTCCCAGACAGGTGCGATAGATAACACACAAAATCTTCCGCCGTTCAAAATGGCGAGCATATAGTTCCGTGTAAAAAATAATTTATAATTTTATGAACATTGAAACATTAAAAGAAATTACATAAAAAGTTAAAGCAATTAATAATTAACTTGATTACTAGAAAAATAAATATGAAAAATTGAGATATTTAATAAAACCATAAAATATTCCGTTGATAATTTAAAAGATGCCAAAGTTGTCACAAGATACGAAAGAAACTTTGGTGGCTAAAATTAAATTATTTAAAAGTACTGGTAAAGCCCAAAAATGATGTAGTTGTATTTTTGCAATATAACACTAGTGAAGCTAGCTGATCCCGATGTGGAGCATCTCACCATTTTTTTGAGACGTCATCTCATAAACCTTTTCTAAATTATTTGTAAATAGGTATGCTGCGTTTGTATACAAGGGTTTCCAATAAAGTCCTTCTACCCCGCATTAGCTTGAGAACGGCGACTACTATTGCCACAAACTTTGGGTCTAGGTGTAATAAAGTGACGATGCGCTACAGGGTGATATTAGTTACACCTCCACCTGGTAACAAACAGCTGAGTTAGCGTTCCTATCTCGAAAACGGTACAAAGTATAGGAAAAATGTCAATTACAAAGTTGTAGAGCATTATCGATTTAGTACAAAAAGGTCGTTTGACTCCAGGTGGCGCTGTAGCCGCTCTCACCGTGTAGCGCTTGGTCACTTCACTATACCTAGACGCCAAGTTTGTGGCAATAGTTGTCGTCGTTCTTAAGTTAATGTGGGGTAGAAGGATTTTAATGGTTACCCTGTATATTAATTCTGTAAAATTGTGTGTTGTTTTTGTATATATTGAGAAAACAAATGAAACTTTAAAAAAAATGTATTGGTTGAGATTTCAGTGTAAAACTCAATTCAAGTACCGGAATTCCTACTTAAAAAAGAAGACTCAACTACAACTAATAATGCAGTCATTATATATAATGTACAATAGTTTAACAGAATATTAATTACGGATATTCTGACTACGAAAATCTAGCTCCAAATAGTGAGAATAAGAATTGGTATTTTATATAGCAGATAATATTGTCACGGTAGAAAAAATTGACAGATTTATATGATACATTTCTTCTGTCTTTTCTATTCTTCCATTGCGAATATTTTCAAATTATTTTGCATTTATCTTATATCTGTGTTCTACATACTGATTACCGAACTTTTTTTCTTATCCTCCTAGACCGAAGACTGAATGTCAGATATTGTGACTTAATCTATTAAATAATTTAACTAAATTGACAATTATGGAGGTAGAAATTGTGATTGACGGATTACAAATCGTACATTCGTACGATATCTTTACTATGTTGAACGGCGTTCAGAATATCGCAGTAGCATCGTGGAGATATCTTAAAATGTCTTGTGGTAATCGAGCTAGTTTGCTAATAATGAAACGTGACAAGAAAACTGCAATTGAAACAAGACTCATAAGTTTTTAATTCAAAATTAAAAAAATATTATTAAAATTGTTTTGACATTTGAGAGTCGGTCACGGGAAATGAACGGTTGCCACCTACCATCACTTTTATACCCAACCAATCTATAAGTATTAATGTGCTCGGCGCGGTGCAAAGCACTTTATTATCAGGCGCTAACAACAAATCGGAGCCCGAAAATGAGAAAAAGAACCAATTTATATAGTAAATAAATTAATTTAAAAAGTGGTGCAGTTGATAATATTAGTTTATATCGAAATAATTTATTTTGTGCAACAAAATAAATTTTCATTTTAATTCTTTAAGCCATTCATTTTACTGATATTATCTGATGCTTATTTAGATTTCTTATGATTCTCAAGTAATACATACAGTTATCAAAATAATTTATATGAAAAAACCCTCTGTTCGGGTCACTGCAGCGCTTCGAATTTAAGAAATAAGAAACCTATCTTAAATCTTAAACTTCACTTATATTAACGAATTTTTATGCATTCTTTTGAAAGTTTTATACATATTTTAGTTATACGTATGCAATATATTTTACTTGATTAATGAATATTTCATTCATTTTCTGGCATACTGTGATCTCAACAAATAATCTAGTATCTTTAAAACTAATTTTACACAATAATCATTTGGGAAGAGGAAATCGAAACAATAAGATTTTGGGGGAGGAAAATATTTATTATCGATAAACTAAAAATAGTAAAATGAAAAGGCGCTATAATTGCGAACCATTGTATCTGTATTAACTCCAGTGTATGAAGTTTCAGCCCTTGTAGTTTTAAGAGAAAGTTTACTTAAAAAGCCATAAAATTTGAAAAAAGCAACAAAAGGAAAAATTTTTGAATTTTTTTCAGAAATTTCATATGGTTACCAATGGGTAAGAAATTGTTTACGGAGAATATAAACACAAATAAGAATACTCTTAGCCAGACTTGTGCAAGACCTTTTAAAGACATCTTAGAAATACTTATAAATTGAAATAGAAAGTTAAATAATGTGTTATATTCGTTTGAAAATTTAAACCATTTGTGAATGAAATTAATAACAGTGTTCACAATTTTTAAGTAAAATTAAGGTTTAAAAAATAATTTGAGATCTTCGGTTGCTCATCATTGAAATCCTCATCGAATAGACGAACTTTCTTTGCCGTTTAATAAGTTGAATGCGAAATTTTATATATAAAGCAATTGTTTTTGTTGTTTGATTTATTAACGATTTTTTTGTGTGATTAAAATATTAACTTTATAAAAATAAGTTAATTATTTATTATTTTCATGTATTTTTTTAGTCTTTACTTAATCAAATTGTGAAATGTAATGAATAGCAAAAAGCAATAAATTATTTTGTTGGGCGAAATTTTTTCAAAGCCCCGCAAGTCAACTTTGCACCGGGCCAAGCTTCGGTTCGGGCCGGCTCTGACAGCTAGTATTTGGCATAGAAAGATTAAAATATCAAATTCAGGCAAAGTTTTACTAAGGAAACTTTACCGTGTCTTTTTATCAAGAAACTTGACCGAGTCTTCTCAGCAAGGAAACTTTATCATGTCTTTACGTCATACCGATTTTTTTCAGGATTATCTCGATATATATTGAAATTTTATTTAACTTTTTTATCTTCATAATATTTTTGTTAGTTTATACGAAAACTAAATCTTTGAAAATCTTAAAAATGTTTAGAAAATTAAGAAAAGACCATCTTCAAGACCAACAAATTTATTCTATTTGATTTAATTTTAAGAATCAGAATCAAATCTATTAATTTAAACCTTAAAATCTTTTGCTAACATACACTTAGTCCACATCGTAGAGAGTGAAGCGAGCAGTGTTTGCATAGTGAACTTGGAAGGAATATTAAATCCTCCTGATAGTTTTTCAAGTGTTAGCGAGCATGGGCAGAGCTCCCTAGTATCAAAATAAAATATTACATATAAGTAAAGGAAAAATGTCCTATTATTTTCCAATGCAATTTCATTTAAGTAGCTATTTTGTTTAGCTCTAAAAAATTTCTTTTGACGATGACAATAATCTAATTACCAAATTCGGGAATATTTATTTTACTTTTATTAGCCATACAAATTAAATATATTTTAGAATAATTTAAATCCTAACACAATATTTGAAGGAAGAAATGATGTTTTATATATAGAATGTCTAAAATGGCGCATTTTTCATTGCACTTTAATAATAGTACTTTATAATTATATTTAAAACTTTTGTAAAAGTGATAATAAATAACTGAATTGCAGTGTATCTATTATGGTACCTTTACGCAAAGTAAATTTAATTCATTTCAGCAATAAAAATAAAATATTTTAGGCTTAATTTTAAAAAATGGACATTTCATATATCAAATTGCAGATCTGAGACTGCATTGAAGATATTTTAGTAAATTTAATTCTGAAAATGAATCTTCATCAAGAAAAGCTTGCCGATCCCTGTCCTATCATTTATGTTTAATCGGCATCCTTCTATCTCCATTCGTTTGAAAATTATTGATTTTAATAATAATTCTAGACTTTTCTATCACAATGCATTTCAATCGCAAGATGACCGTCTCCATGAGTAAGGCTTTTTATAATATCTTCGCAATAATAACACATACTATAATTCGAACTATTGTAATTTGTTTAATTACTTGGGAATTTATAAAAACTTCCCCTAAGATACTTTGATGATACTGGATACTTTTTATTTTTATTTTCAATAAAACCTGCAACCTTTTCTTGTCTTAAAATTAAATATGCTGCAAAATTTTGATGAATTAGTTTTTTAGTACAAATTCTTGTGAATTTGTAATGTTGTGATGTAGAATGTGATATATTTGCAATAGATTTTCTTGCAAATGTATAAAAAAATTATTATAACTAAAGGTCGGAAAGCCCTAGAGCAGATTCTGCAGTTCCAAATAAAATAAAATTTAGGTAGCATGTTGTATATGGGACGGGCTTTATGAAAACCAAAAAATATACTTAAAATTTTGTCAATAGTTGGCGATGCGCCATTATATATGCTGCTTTTTGTAGATTTTTTTAAAATTTTGATAGTTCATTTGAGGATGTTTTTTTAAAGTTTAACTAAAAGGGCTGCCGAAATCCAGTTCCGACTGCAATGATTTCTTTTCGTTCAAAATATTGTTTTTTAAGCGCGTCTTTCTCCATTTCTCTCTTTTTCTTTACAGAGCGCATATGTTTTATTACATTCTAGTAACTTGCATTACATTATAGTCGTTTCGAGCCTTAAAACTGTCTGAATAATAATACTGCTTTCATTATAATAACCCTGTGTATATATATATTTCTGGCATACCTTTCTATTCAGGAAGATTCAAATAATTTTGATTCACATTTAATTCATCACTATGAGCACTAATATTTCAATTGTCATTTACCTTTTTAATAACACTTTGTGACCCCTAAGACAGTTAGAGCCTTTTATCATTTATGTATAAAAACTAAATACTTACAAGAAATAAGAATATATCTCCGTAACTTAAGTTATCAAAATTAAAGTAACACCACTTTTCACTTTCTTCTGTACGTAGAAAACAAGAAGAAATCATTGTAGCCGACAAAATATTGAAACCTGAGATCTTATGAATCTCCGCTCTTTAGACGTCCTTGAATTTAAAAAAAAAGAACTTGCAACGATGTCTGGTTTTGAAGACGGTAACAATAGTACGAAAACAGCTGGCTGGATGAAATTTAGAATGTGGTCTTTTCATCGAAATTGTAGATTTCTATCAAATTTTCGACGAAATTCATCGAAAGAAATTCTGTCCATCCGTCTACATGTTAAAACTATAACTAAAAAAAACTACGAGAGAGATGGGTGAAATTTGCGATAATCTTTTATCACTGGAACCATATATCGTTTTGAATTTTTGGACCAAATCAGAAAATAAGTTGACTGTTTGTCTGTCTCTCTATTAGGTAATTTAAAAGCACAAGCAGCTAGATAAATGAAAATTTGTATGTGGTATTGGAGCTGGAATAATAGATCTGTATAAATTCTTTATCGAATCAGTTAAAGTGAAGAGGTCAACTTTCAACTTTCGTACTACCTATTAAATGCAAAAAAACGCCGCATTCTATTAGTATACGAGAAAGTCGAGGGCAAAATTAATTTTTACCCCTAGTATAATCCCTTCTTCCAAATACACTCGCAGTTGTACTGACACCACACACATGCCTCTCATAGCCTGTCTGACTAAAATTCGCGCCGAACCATGATGTGTCAGGGAATCGTTTTAGTGTCTCGCCTTAGCGTTTAGAATCAAATGAAGAAACCAGGTCCTTTTATAGATTAACATATTCTAATAAATTTACATATGTACACATACATGAATCAACACAGTGTCTAAAAATGGAGAAATAACCTCAGAGTGTATTCATTTAATGGCTAACAAAGCGATCACGTCTCTCTGGCCGCTGGTCAGACGAATTTTGACAATTTTGCCACTAAAAAATGGCATGAGTTGCTTAGCATCAGACAACTATCTGGCAGAGTGAAAGAATGTCCTAAAACAAAGGAAAATTTCCAAACAATAATTTGTCGCTAACATTTGGAGGAGTACAGAGGTGGCAGCTCTACTGATTTGAAATTTCCAAAGAAGTGAAATAGAAGATGATATATACAAGTTCAAAATTTAAAAAATAAGGTAAATATGTTTTTAAAAACGCTCATACTTATAACAATACTAAATTTAAAAAACAGATGGAAAACAGATTAAATACATTTGTGGAACTGTTTGTTCTGTCACCGTAAGTTTGTCAGGTATAGGACACATTCTACTAATAACGACGATTGCACACTACGATCCTTTCTTAAAACTAAAAATTCCACCCAGGTATTACCTTCCACAGACATATATTTGATTATTTGATAGCTAACTTTTAGATTGAAAAAAAATTCTCCATCTTTCCTGCATCGGCAAAACCAAGATTAGAGATTTTGTTTGAAACAGAACCATGATCTTTATGCTTATGAGATTCACCATTCCTGTGATCTTTTGGACGACTTCGGGGTTTTGATTGGAGTTTCTCGCTGTGATTTACATGATGATCATGTGTGTCCTTTTAATGTGTTTCTTCAACTTCGTATGATGAACCGATAAATTTCCTCTTAGTCTTGACTTTTTATTATCATATCTGTAAACATATTTTACACCTTTCTGCAATGTTGACTTCGTATTGCAATGAAGAGCCTCAATCGCATGCAAGTTTAGTAAGTTTTGAAAACAGTGTTCGATCCTTTTCCTTTAATGATTATCAGAACGGAGACTCCTACTTTAAGAAAACATGAATTTCTTGAATTTTCCCAAACAATTCCACCGAAGACTGTTTGTTGAATCAAACCCAGTGTTCTCTTCTGTCAACTTTTGCATTGTATTGTAGTCAGAAATATATATGAGCTATCAGGCTTCTGACTGACGTGCGCTCAGAACCCACCGCCAGCTTGTTATCTTTTCTTCTTTTATTTTTTGCCCCCTTTTTTAATTTGATAACGATAGTTGTTCTCTTTCTGAAAACGGAACATTTCGGCATCTCGAATCTACGCTAAGGGACAATAGGACAAGCTATCTAAAAATGGCATGATCCCTTTGAAAATGGGACGTATGATCACATTAGGTGTTCCTAAATACTTTTTTCTAGTATAAATTGTAGGAAGAGCTCAATATTAAACTTACAAAGAAAAATTTCCTAAAATGTTTAGGTAAATGAAATAATAACGAAATCCATGAAACATCATCTACCTTTCTTTATTACTTGACTAGTCGCCTTCGGTGACTACATTCTTTGCTGGAAATATATTTTGAATTAATGCATAGTTTGATATTCATAGTAAGTTTCACAAAGTAATTTTAAACGTCAAATTGCGCTAGACATTTAACCCGCGTTCCTATAGTACCTTTTCTCCTGTTCTGTCTACTGTCTACTTGAAAATCGCTAATCGAGTCAAATAATTGTCCGTGTATTTAGCTAGCTGTATGAAAATAACTGTCCGTACTATGCATTTGATTTCAACATTAGAATAGTACAGTACATTTAACTTCCAGCAGCATATTATCTGGGTTAAAACATGACAGATAAAAAGAATTAAAACACAGCAGCTATCGTCATGATACTTCTGCTTAATATATATATTTCCTACATTATTTTGTATAGTAAAGGACTTTGTTTACGGACTTCACAGAAATATTGATAAAAATAAATAGGGAAAAAATTCAACAAGATATTACCGTAGCTTTCACCAAAGAACAATATGTTTCCAATCTCCAAAATATGTTTGCGACAAGTTTTGTATCTCTAAATGCCGAGATCTGCCCTGTAGACGGCAACGCACACAGGCACACTGACTCAAACACACAGAGACACAGACACACAAACAAAGAGACACTGACAGACTTGCAGTCTTCTTCATTATTATTAGAATTAAAGATACAATCTTTGAACACGTTGGGGCATTTATACTATTGTTACATTAGTTTAAACATATCTTCACAATACTGATATTTGTAAAGTTGTTTAAAGGAGTTCGCAAATGTATCTTGCAATTCCTTCTAATCCGCAATGTGTTTTCACGCCAAAATATTCTTGGAAGGTCGGAATGAATGAAAATTCAATAAAATTTTATTTCAAAAGCATATAAAAAGTTGCAGGACCTCTCAATGACCTTTTCAAAATTACAGTTTTTTCAGATTTGACATGTGGAGACTTGAGCCATCGTTCAAACGACTAACTTATTCCCGCAGTCGTTTCAACATCTTACTTCTAATGTCTGAATGTAATTTCTGAAGAGTTTTGCAATAGTTCTCACTGTTAATGGCTTTTAGCTGTTCGATATGTCACACAGCAATAGGCCCGCGCATTTCCAGAACATGGCGGTCAGGGCTTTGCGGACACATGGTTAAGTCTCGAAATTTCTTTCATCAAGGAAGCTGCATTTTATGATATGATGAGACGTTGTATTTCTCTGGGGTGAGCTCTTAAACCAAATGTGAATCAACATTTTTAAATCCTTGCTGAACGGTACGAGAGAAATCCAATATTAAAGGTAGAAGGCAAAATTACACAAACATTTTTAAAGAAAGGAATCATTTGATGCATTTCATGAAAGCACAGTGTACGTTTCTTTATTCCTCGATACAATCCATTCATTTCATAGTTACTCTAGTTTGAGCAGGTCTTCACAACAGTGCTATTCGTCAAGCTGCTTGTTGAAAAGTCTCGCAATTCCTTCTGATCCACAAAGGGTTTTCATTCAATAATTTCTTGGAAGGTCCGAATAAATGATAATCTAAGAGTGCTTGCTCTAGAGTAACGCAACATTTTCCAAATATCCATTGACGCAAACTTTTTCGGTTTCATCGTACATGTGGGTGTCTTCCGTCTCGTTCAAAAGTTTAACTCTGTGATGTAATCTTTCCAGCCTCCTACTTCCAATGACTGTATGCAATTTCTGGAGAGTTTCACAGCACCTTTCACTGTTAATGGTTGCACACCGTTCGAGGATGACACACATTAATAGACATAGATTAATCCAAAACTTGGTGGTAATAGTTCTGAGTACAAATGGTTCTGTTTTACTTTTAAATGGGAAGCTGGATGCTTCCATTTAAATTTACTTCCTGCCTTCAGCTATTAGTGTTTTCACAGGAAATATAATTTTAATTGAATTTCTTGTGAATAATTTAATGTTCAGGGTTCTTTTAAATTTATTTTTAAGTTCAAATTGTTCTATACATTTAACGTATGTTCGTTTAGTCGCAATGGACCTTTCTATTTTTTGTCTATCTGTCCGTGTCATGTAACATCTGACCGAATATTGTCGGAGCCAACTTCAGATTCTTAATCTCCTTTAAATATATATATATATATGATTTCAATATTAAATGGTGCTCCACGTTTTAAATACAACAATATGTTAGCTAGAGTATAACATGTCGTTAAAATGAATTAAAATATAGCAACCATAACAATTCTTCTTACTGAATATAATTCTACACACATTTACTATCTTAAAGGACTTTATCTACCGATTTCCCAGAAAAATGCATGAAATAAGAAACGAAATAAAATCTGTTTGTATATTATCTTAGCTTTTAACAATGATAGAGAAAAAACCGACTAAATATATGTTTAAACATTGAAAACTGTTCGGATATCATTGCAGCAATGAAACGTATTGTTGTAGATAAATTTAACGGCAATTTATATTATTGGAAATATAATTTTTAGAATTTTTAGATGTGTGAAAAAATTAATTTTTTGCTGAAATATTTCCAGCAGTTAACAAAAAGGAAATTAAAATATTGCTTCTCGTTTAATTAACTAACAGAATTTTAATTAATTAAAATTCTGTTAAAATTTCTAAAAAATGGTTTATAACTCCCAAGAAGAAGAGAAAATAGGCTGTTGCATGCCATTTTGTGTTTGAAAATTGTGCAATTACATTCTTTAATTTTTTTCACCTTTTAATTTAACTTTACTATTCAACAAAATACTTGAAAATTATTAAGAAAAAAGTTACACGTCTTATACTTAGTTCACGCAAACTTTAGGCAAGTTTGAAAAAAGACGAAAATCAACAAATCTTAATTTTACGCTAACATTATATAGGCTGCGGGATTTGATTTCTAATAGCGTCTAAGTACCGTATTTTAGTTGCGTGATGTCAGAAAAATCATTTTTAAAAACCATGCGTAACATTTTGAGTTCGTACAAGAAGCCTAAGATTTTTTAATTTAGTTGAAAAAATTATAGGTTATCACCCTTTTACAAACAAACGCACTGTGGTATTTTTTTATCATTAAAAACCTTAATTTTGAAATATTCATTATCCTGAGTTATTTTATTCATTCTTATTTAATAAGAGTACATCATTTTGCAGCTCTTTACTGATTTCAATATACTATTTAAGGAAAAGAGCTAAAATTCATCACGAGGAGGTGGTTACAATCCAAGATTCTCCCATATCCTGCCGAATCGTCCAACCAACCTTGTTTTCCTGGCCTGCAATTTTTTGTAGACTTTGTAACTAGTTTGACGAATCTTTCAACAGCTAGGGTTTGACATGCAAAATTTAAAAAAAATCAAATTCGGACAGGGGTTTTAGCAAGGAAATTTTATCTTTTCTTTAAGCCTTATAGATTTGTTTTTAGGATTATCTCCATATATCTTGAAATTTTATTTAACTTTTTTATATTCATAATATTTTAGTTAGTTTATGTTGAATCTTAGAAATCTTCGAAATATTTACAAAATTAAGAAAACACCATCATGAAGGCAAACAAATTTATTCTATGCTGATTTAATTTCAAGTATCAGATACAAATCTATTAAACTCCACCATAATTTTTTTGTTAACATTCACAGAGTCCAAATTGTAGCCAGTGAAGTGAGCAATGTTTTCATAGAAACCTGTGACGAATGTTACGTAATTCTTCTGATAGGTTAGCAACCGTTATCGAGCAGAGACAGAGCACCTTAGTAACAAGATAAAATATTATATAAAAGTAAAAGAAAACATTTCTGATAATACTGCTTGGTAATTTTATTTAAGTTGATATTCCTTTTTACCCTAAATAATTTCTTTTGACGATGACAATCACCTGATTACCAAAATCGCGAATGTATACTTTAATGTTTTTAGTCATACAATTTAAATATATTGTACAATAATAGAAATCCTAGCACAATATTTGTCTGAAGAATCTGATATTTTATTTATCGAATGGTTAAAATCGCGAACTTTTTAGTTTACTTTAATATTAGTATTTTATAATTATGTTTAACACTATTGTAAAACTAATAATAAATAAGCGAATTGCAGTGTAAACTTATAACGGTTCCATTTAGCAAAGTGAATTTAACTCATTGCAACAATAAAAATAATATTTTAGAATTAATTTTAAAAAATGGATATTTCGAAATTTAAAATTTCTGATTTGCGGCTGCGTTCATGTTATTTTAGTAAATTTAATTCCGAAAATGAATCTTCATTAATAAAAGCTTATCTATTCCTGTGCCTTGTCCTTTATTTCAATTAGTATATTTCTATATACATTCGCTTGAGAATTATTGATTTTAAATATAATTCCAGACTTTTGCATCACAGTGTATTTCAATTGGAAGATGACCGTCTCCATGACTAAGATGTTTCATAATATCTTCATAATCATAGCACCTGCTCTAAGTTTCAGTTTTAATCTTTAATGGGTACTCACGTATTAACGCCACCGAGGCTACATATCTGGCGGATGTTAAGTGCCGCCAATTTGGCGGGTTTTGTAAAGAAGATTGCTCTTTATTGGCGCATTACCGCCAATCTGTAGCCTCGGTGGCGTTAATACGTAAGTACCCTTTAATGTTTAGTAAAGATCACATGCACAGTTAATTCAATAACAACAAAAGAACAAAACCTTTTAGAAGATTTTAACCCTAAACATAATTACTTTCCTAACCGTCAAGAAGACTAACCAAGAAATATAAGAAAATTCCCCGTTTTAAGCTCTCTCATGCTCAGTTTCCTTTAATTCAGGGAAAGCAAATGTTTTTGCCAACGCACTCCAAGAAATTCCTGAACCTTCTGAAAATGAACAGATGTAAACAGTGCATAATTGCTGTGTATTCATACGCGGTCTTGTATTTAAAGGCTGTTTGTTCGAAGAATGCTCGCTCTTCCCTTCTGAAGTGATTCAATAAACGTTGCTCAGGCTACTGCGTGGTCTCTGTATTTTGATTCAACAACACTACGCATTCTGGTGTCAGAAGAAAACTGAAATTCTGAAATTGACCGACACCATGGAATGCCTAGCACAGCCTATGCCTAAATTTGAACCCATCTGAACCCTGGAAGACATACAAGCAACGTTTACGGCTTTATATGGAAGCAACATCGCTAAATAGCAAGCCCGAGACCAAGGCGGTTGACATTTTATTTCATGCAATTGGCGAAGAAAGCTCCGAAATTTATAACAAATTTGACGACACTACGATGGATTGAAATTGTCAAGCAATTAAACAACTCCTGCCCAGACAAAATTCCATATGTTGCAGTCATGAACCTTCCAATTAAGTCAATGACTTATATATAAAAAATTAAAATGTGGATGCTTCTAACTCTTTACCTGAATACATCGGCAGCTACCTACATTAGAGAAGAACTTGTTACTGCCTCAAAATTTCTGATCTATCAATTTGTTTAGTTACATTGGTGAAATCTTTTAAAAAATACTTTACGCCAGATTATTCTAGCTGAACAATTTGGTTTCGCAGAAAGGCACTCAACATTTCATCCCTTGAAGAACAGCTAAAGCGTTGGAGTATAGTATTGAACATACCTAAGTCGAAAGCAATAATACTCAATAAGACCAATCTCAGTTAACATTATACTCCTCTGCACCTCTTTGAAAGTTATGTAATATGGGTGACTTAAATGAGATATTGTATAGCAACGGATTCGGAAACCCACCGCGCTTTTGCGCCGGGCGGAGTTATTTTCATCAAAATATGGGGAAAGTGCAGAATGGAAGGGTGATGTTTACATTTTACTGAGCATGATCTATCTTGGAACTCCGGAAATGGGCTCATATGACTCATTGCCTGACACCACTTTCCGGTGTAAAATCGTCCCAAAAGGTAGTCTCAGAATCCGTTGCTGAACAGTATCTGCAATGTGTCCGAAAACACTTTTATTTACTTTAAATGTTAATTAAGGCCATAGTTTTTGATAATTTATACATATCGAATGATAGTACTAAGTTTTGTTTACCAGCCCAAATGTAAAAATCCGGGCTTTATATAAAAGAAATAAGCGAGGACATTGTTAGTATCGGTAGTTCAAATTTTAAAAACTTTATATAGTAAATGATTTTATTAAAATAGTGGTAGAATGTTTTAAACACTGATTTAGAAAATGCTTACAGATGTAAAGGATTCTAAGACATTGGCGGCAAACCTGTGAACTGCGGGTCACACACTGATCCACGAAAACTTGTTAAATGACCCACGCATTAATTTTTATAAACTTATATTTATATCATAAAAGAGAGAACATATAAATGAAAGTAATAAAAAATTAAATTATAAATATCTTATGTGGAATTTATAAAAAATAATATATATTCATTTGGAAGTTTTTTCAACCAAATAATGTTATATCAATGAAGAAAAAATGCTAATGCTCTTTCAACGATATTTGGGTTCACATATTCGTGGGAAAGATTGTTTCCGGTAATGAATTTTGAAAATCAATTGACAACGAAATGCGTTAGACTAATGAATACGGAATATCAACCCTATATTAAGAAACTATCTTAAAATAAGGAACAGCTGATTTAAGTTTAAATATGCTTATATGAACTTCATTATATGTACACATATCTGTAACTATGTTTATCAATAACTAGATTATATATCTTGCGCTTTTCGGGGTAGAAATATTTTCGAGTCTAAGTACTTATAACACTTTAAATTTAATTAAACAGTTTTTCAATGTAGCGTCTTTCGTTGATTTTTTTAGCTCCCCTGTGTCTCTGACTCTCTGCCACCAATTAAACTAACTTCTTTTCTCTGTTCTTTGAACCGCTTCACACGAGTATGAAAACCCTTGGAATTTCATCTTCCTGTGCCCAATATTGCTATGGAGAAAAGAGAAATACTTAATCTCATGCTTTTTATGGCCCACCAATTCTCTTTTTGTGTTTGTGTGCCCGATCGAAAGAACCTTTCCTTCTTTTTCTCCCCCGGCCTTCTCTCTTCCGTAGGAGTGGGACTCGGTTAACCTTTAATGACTTTACATACTGACCGTGGCGTACTGAGGGTAATTGGCACTCGGGTCGTACTATGATTTTTCTCCTCCCTACTTCCTCATAAGAGGCTTAAGTTGTATAAACAGCGCTCTGGACATGGTATTTTTTATTCCTTATTGCATTTTACTTGAAAAATTGATACAAACCTATTAACCTTTTGTCACCATGGTCAATGGCGCAATGTGGGTAAGCGGCGCGCAGAGAATCTGATTTTTCCACTGTCGTCATTTGTTTAGCAAGCGCAAATTGCCATCGAGGCCCGGTATTATCTTTACGCCACCTAAACTTATTTTGCTTTAAAAACTGGCATAAATGCAGTAAAGTTTCGTCTCCATGGCTCCCCTATAACTGGTATTTACGGCATCTATACTTCCCTTACTCCCCGGTCTTATCACAACTTTTAACAGTAATAAATCACGTTAGTAAAGGATATGATTAAACAATAAATTCGTTTCAATTTGATTTTATAGCAATGTGAAACATTGTTTAAAATTTAATTTAAAATAAATTCTGAAATTTTTATTAAAAATGGTTTCTTTTAGTTATTTTAACGTCCCGTTTTAAACAACACTAGGGCTATTTTAGGACGGACCTCGTAATTTTGAACCGTGGTCAGATGACGATAACGGCACCTTGAGCTGGAAACCCCCTCCAAATTTCCGTACCACACCTGCGGGAGGACGTTTGACCCCTTACGTATGATGTAGCTAGAAGCAGGCCCAATACGCAACGGATGTTCAGTGGAATGAAGTTTCAAGCCTGGAAAACTTCGACTCCGAGGCCGACATCTTATCACTAGGCCACCACCACCCCGTATAGAAATTGAAGAAACAAATTGAACAAAAGTTAAATTGGTACCATTAAAAGATAATTTTTTCCTCGTTAAGGTGGTGAAAAATAATATTCGTGAGATTAATATTTCAAAAGTGATTGGTGAAAAACTTCTAAAAGTAGCTCAATTTCCGTTATTTAAATAAATTAAAATATAATTTGAATTTTTAAATAATTTTTGTAGCCTTAGCGCTCTCTTGTGTTGATCCATCAGGGTGCAAAATTTGTTCCCCATAAGTTCAACTGTGTGGGCGTGTATAAGGAAACACACTTTCCTCTTTTATATATATATATAGAAGAATATTTCATAATATATTTTTGCTTCTTGTAATTCCTTGTTCATTCAAATACTCAGAAAAGAGGCACCACTGGACATGGTGTCACCTGGTGCGGTAATTATTGGTATCACCTAATTGCTATTTTTTTTGACGTCGGGCTTTAATTTTGCACTTCTCTTGCAAAAGTTAAAGTTGAAAACAAAAAGTAAAAGTTTTAAATTTTTTAGAAAATTTTAAAATTTTGAAAAAAGGAAATAAAGGGTTAACTGACAATTTTTTCTGTATTTAAATCTTCGTTTTTTCCAAATTATTGGTAACTTTTTACCAACCTCTACCCCTCTTTCCATTGACGCCACTGACTTAGTTACCCACGGCCAGGAATTCAAATTAATGAACAAAATTTGACCTACTTTCAAAAGAGTTTCGCCATCACTGTTCTAAGTCAAATCTGTCCAAGTTATACTTACTATGCGAAACCGCTGTGGTCTAGTGTTAAGTTCTGAGCTTTTGGCCGGAGGGTTCCAGATTCGAGACCTGATTCCACTGAAGATCCATCGTGTATGCGGGCCTGTTGCACGCCAAATTATACGTAGGGGGCCAAACGTCCTCCCGTTGGTGTGGCGCGGAATTTTGGAGAGAGGGTCCTGACTGAGGCTCAAATTTACGAGGCCCGTCCCAAAATAGCCCTCGTGTTGCTTCAAAACGCGACGTTAATATAACTAAACTAAAATTTACCATGTTGTTCCGTATGAAAAAGTTTTCGTCTTTCAAATCAGCCTTGTACCAGCGTGAATCCAAGAACGATAAAAGTCAGTTTTGCCAGTGCACAAAGTTAAGTAAATTTATTAAAGGAAAAGGATACACCAGATAAAATGTGCATCTGAAATTTTATGGCATTCAAAATTAACAGTAACATTAACAACTTACACTATTTATCAAGAGTATCCGCACACTTTCAGTATTTAAACTTTTTTAGAATTTCTCAGAAAAAGCTAAATCAACTGACCTTAAAATTCGACTATGCAAAAAATGAATAGGCTGTATTTCAGATTTTACTGCAAAAAGTCGGTCAGGAGGGCATTTAGGAGACCGACTAGAAATTGAGGGTGAGGAAAAAAATTTGGCCTCACCTTGTTCCAAAGAAAACTCATAATTATTTGAAACTTTCATTAATAGTTTTGATTAATATGAACAATGCTTATATGCATTTTCATAAAAATAGCAAGTATATTCTGGGGAATATAAAGGTTTTCTTACAAAATCCAAAAGTTTCTCGCAGGTTTTGGTTTATAACATGCAAAGTTTTCCATCAAATAATACGAAACTTACACAATACTTGACAATAAATTTGAGAAGTATTTTATTACAATTTGATTAATAGAGGAAGTATCAGTATTTGTAGTAAATAATTTTTACTGTACAGGTGTAACACATAGCGTAATTCTTCTTTCACAACTTCAAAGTCAGATATAAAGAACAACTTATATAAAAAAATTCTGTTTAATACCATTAAGGTTTAGAAAGATATCGGCATTGCCGTGAGCAAAATTTCTGCTTCCCTCTAAGAAACAAAATGATGAGAGTTTTTCTACAAATTGATACATATTCGTAATGATTTAATTTTTTAACCAACTTCAATCATTTTTAACGATACTCTGTTTTAATTACTTCAACTGTAGTAACTCCCAGTCACGAGTCTTTTCTGGGGAGTTCCCCTTTTCCAGTACGTATTAATAAAAGAAAATTTATATAACTTTAACAAGTAATATTAGGATAAAAATACTGAATTTTCAAACTAATTAATTGACCTAATAACTTGTAAAAATTCCATTAAATATCTAGTAATTTCGTGTCATGACTTTAACTACTTAAAATTATATTAAAAACTGACTTTTTAAAAAAAGAAGATTTTTTCCTACCTTCTTCAAGAGACTGAAGTAGAATTTGAGTTTATTCTTCATTGATTGACTGAAATCTTCCATTAGTTTCACCCCTCGCATTTTGCTTTCTCATTTATTACTGTTAAGTTTTTGATTAAAGTTATCATTTCTTTGTACACAAATCTTCTTACCAGGCTGCAGGATTGTTTTTCAACCATGCCCAACCAAGCTGTTATTCTGAACATACAGTAGCTGTTGTCTGGTTTTCTATAAAGCATGAAACCACAATTATTACAAATATTCATTATTTTTTGCATTTTTCCTCAAGTCCTAATTGATTAAGTATACGGTTAACACTTATATGTGTTAATATTCACATTAAACCTGTCCATGTGAGGAAATGTTAACCAAGTTCAACACGTTTCAAGGCAAATAAGATTTCTGAAAATTTTTTAAAATAGTTTACAATTTTGAAGCTTTTGTCAAATTTAAGGACTATATGCGCGAACATCTCAGTGCACTTCGAGGTCTGAAACTTCACCTACTCCCTGGTAGGACCAAAAAGAATGCAAAATCCTAGGAAATCACTTTTTTCAACAAAAAGTTTTTATTCAGACACCCTACCGTTCCATTTTTCATACCATCCATTTGGGGGGGGGTCATTCATGGAAGCTCCATGCAAACCACACAACCAATCACTTCAAACTCTTAAGGCTACTGTGCCTACCCCTCCTCCCGATTTCAAAACGGGACCCCTGCTCCGCTTTCCCAGGAGAACTAATCTTCTTTTCCTTCATTTTTTGGTTTTCGCTTTTGTGAGAGGGGCTCTCTCCCCCGATCCCCCTTATCCACGATGTCTTTCAGTTTTTTGGCTCAGCCCGCCGAATGGAAAACGGAACCGGCTGAAAATCCAAACATTTTCACCACACCGTTCCAATTCTCATCAGATTTAGGGAGTGACGATAGGTTTTGTGGCAAGAGGCACACAAAAGGTTTGGAGCGGAGGGCTCTTGATTGTCGGGCTTAAGTTGTTCATGATGAAGTTGCACCACGAGTAACCTGCCTCATCATCCCTTTGCAGTATTGCCCTCAAAGGTGTTTGTGAGTATGGATGAGAACCAAATTTCATCAAAATATTCGATATCTAGTCTTCTGAGAGGCATACAGTCTGCGAGTGACGCCAGCGCTTTTGAAATCGCGACTAAACAAATGTAATTTTTATATGTCCTATTCTCAGCATTAATGTGCAAATGATATCTTATTGCATAAAATCGACGATTCTTTACAGCTATGTAATTTAAATTCGAATTTCGGCGCTAGGGATTCTGGTAGCAAGAAGTTTTATTGTATAGCATAAATTGACTTTATTATACCTAGACATCACTTTTGTTATTATAGCTGTCGTCATTCTGAAGTTAAGAAATGGCTCATTAATTAAGTTCGTAGCCTAAAATTGAGCAGCATTTAATAGATCATATTGACAGCTGAAGAGGTAACAGTAAATGTATATATAGCAGAATTATACCAATTGATAATACATTTATAGTGTTACAATTCTATGAATACAATAGATATAGCATAAATTGGTTTGTTGAAAATTTTTCGTTAGTTTAATATGTGGTTTGTGAAACATTTTCGAGGAAATATTAGTGATCTCATGATCAACCAAGTGTTTGTCGATGCGATAAAACTCCAACAATTAGCTTAGATCTATACATGAAGATTTACGGTCGTGGGACAAACTTCGAGGAATGCTCAAGCATACGATAAGCATCCAAAATCACATTGGAGCAGGGGTGCGCAAACGCCATCTAGGAGCAGCAGATGACATTTAAAATAATAGAACGCTGACTACAATTCAGGACACTTTTGAAATATGCGCATTTTTTAATAACTCCTATAATTTCGACCATATAAAGAATAGATTTTAAATCGCAATTTGCTTTGAAGGTTTTGTCTCGGAATCATCTAGGGGACCGACCAGAAATTGTATCCAAAAAGGGACTTTGGTTAAACCCGCTTCGCAGAAAAGAGATAATGGTTTGCAGTTTTCATCAATTATTTTGTGTAATGTGCGGAATATTTACAAGCATTTTTGTAAGCATAACATGAATATTTAGGAAAATATAAAGGTTTTTTTAAAAAAAAATCCCAAATTTGTCCGAAATTTTTTTTCTTATAACTTGCAGAATTTTCTACCAAATTGTATTAAACTTACAGAATGCATGACAGTATATCAGAGAAGCATTGTGTTATAATGTGATCGAAATAATTTTAAAAAAATAGAAGATATAAACATTTTTACTAAATAATTTTTACTGCTCATGCTCGAAAGTTAGCATTTTTTTCTTTCGCAACTTCAGAGCCAGATATATAGTGCAACTAATATAAAAATTTGAGTTCAATTCCTTTAAGATT
Source organism: Araneus ventricosus (assembly GCA_013235015.1). Taxonomy (NCBI): domain Eukaryota; kingdom Metazoa; phylum Arthropoda; class Arachnida; order Araneae; family Araneidae; genus Araneus; species Araneus ventricosus. Next base: position 35,103 of record BGPR01014424.1, read on the forward strand.
CAGAAAGATATCGACATTTTAACCAGCGGTGTTTTATTTTAAATGACATCTGCTGCTTCCAGATGGCGTTTGCGGACTGATGTTCCCATGTGATTTTGGATGCTTATCGTATGCTTGATCATCCCTGAAAGTTTGTCCCGCGACCGTAGAATCACCCAGAAGATCGCAGCCATGGAGAGAAATTGAGGGCACTTCTGTTTGTGTTTCAAGAAAGCAGAGATTTTCATTCTCTCCGTCGAGCGACTCTGTGATAACTTTAATGACATTCGGATAGGATCCTTCGACTTCTCATTCTTGAGGGAGAATAGTTGCGCATGCGGATAAACGTTTGAAATCATTTCTTGTAAACTGACTCGATTAACGAGATGGAATCGCTCCTGATCACTGAAAACGCATTAGCGGTAAACGCAGAATTATAAAGAAAGGAAAGAATATGTTCCCATCGTGAACGGACAGGCGTGTTGCTTAGAAGTTAAATTATTTAATTTGATTGGAAAGAATGGCTTAAGTTATGCTTAAAATAAATTTTGGTTCTCGATGAAGAAAGCTATTCCACCAATCCGATGTTCTGTAAATTCTCGTTACATCAAGAACTTGGTATTTTAAATATGTCTTCTGGTGTTTTAAAATTTTGTGCTTATAACTTTTAAATTTTTTTCTAATGTTTTCGTTATTTTTTTGTGATTAAATGCATAAAGCTTTAAAATTCCGTGGGAATTATTTATAACGTTTTGAAAGGTTCAGTGTTTACAATCGTTTTCAGAATTAAATCATCTTGTTTCGTGATTTTTACAGTGTATCAGAAGGTTTTATTTGCTGTTGGGTTGGTAGGAAAATGCTGACTTTGGGAATGGTGCTATTTCCAGAGATATAGTAAGTAACTTTTGGTTTAGATAAGCTTCCGCAACCTTGCAAGAACCAACATGACCTATTTCTACAATTGATACAATCAGAAACTTAAAATTTGTCCTCAATTTCTGAAGATTTTGGTATATATGCCCTGCATATTTTAAGCACTTAACATTTCCGCCACAGTTACTCGAAATATGATGGTATAATTTATAAGAATAACATTAGACAAATATAAATATTTTTGAAAGCATTTTTAAGTACTTGAATATTTTAAATTGTAGATTTCAGCAAACTTTTGGAGATCTGACAATTTCTATTCAGTAACTGCGTGCAGAATCAGTAACGCAAGTTGCACTATCAAATACATAGCATGAAATACCATATGGATCAAACTTTGTTTAAGGAATTTTATTTAATAATGGGGACTATACATTATCCGCATTCAAGAAATACACCTGAAAAATTCCGGCAACATTACAATTCCGAATTACATCACTTCCAGGCTAATACAGACTACTGTAAACTGGATTAACTTTCATGCCAGATTTAATTAAGCTCGCGCTGATTATCCTCGCACTTCTAGTAGAAATGATGTTGAATCTGAAATTCAAGCATACATAGTTCTGACTAAGCCTTGCGCTCCAAACGACAGTTAGTGGAAAGCAAATTTAAAAACTCAAACAATTCAACCTTATACGTACAAAGAGACGAGTAAAAACTTCAAAAGAAAATTACATATTCAATCTGACAGTCTAGGTTAAACAATCCTTTGACAATATCAGAAGAAGGCCGCCTAAAAACGTTAAGGTTTTAGTGATCTTTCAGTTCTTTACTTTACCAATTACGTGGCCAAGACTGCCTCAAATGAGGTCATTCAAGACACTTAAGGAGCACATAAGAAACAGAACCTAAGCCTCTTCCACACAGGCATTGAGAATATTTACCAAACACGATAGTCTGACGAAAAGGAGAAACGAAATGGCCCGTAAGAACTTGATTTAAAAAGAAATCACCAGTTCATTCGCTTCAAGTCCACTTTGTATATCAATGAATACGTCCATCTAGCTTTAGAGCCACTTGAGCAACAGTTTTGTCATGCCTCCAGAATTCCCTTCCGAGCGAAAATTCGCAGACCGAAATAGAGAATGTTGACCACATCTTTATTACTGCAATCGTTATCATTGGCATATAAAAAAAATTATAGCAAATCATAAAAATTTCCGCATTCAACAACTAAAGCAATTCAGAAGCAAAATAGAGCCCGTACACTTTTACATTTCGCCAGATACAGACCTCACAAAGAAGAGATCAATAAATCAATTGAGGCTCGGCAAAATAAAATAGAACTATTCAATAGGAACAAAAGAAAAAATATCTTATAAGAGTTTAACCATTAAGACAATTACTATTCTTACCGGCAAGAGAACACATTAAGAAATAAATCCAAATACGCCCAATTTTCAGTCCCTCAAGTTAAGTTTCAAATAGTTCTGTGGAAGCAAATGTTCTTACCTACACATTCCAAGAAATTCCTGAACCTTCTAATAATGACCAGAATGAAATAAAAATAGAAACAGTACATAACTACATAAATGTCAACAATCAATTTCCTACAACGCCCTTCTTCACTTCAGCTCAATGTACTGCATTGTCAGAAAACTGAAGAATAAGGCTACACGGTACCCTTTTTGAAAAAAAAAATTTGAAGACAATGATATTAAAAGATATAAATGCAACTTTTTCAGATTATATTATTAAATTGATTCTGATTTAAAAAAAGCCAGTTCAACGAGCACCATTATTTTAAAATTTAAAAAAAATTTAAATTTTTAAAGTTTTTTTAACTCTTATAAAATGATTAATTTTTATTATTTTTCAGTTATTTCAAATAATTTATATTTCTTGTATTATTGGGAATAAAAGTTAGCATTGCATTTAAGATCTGAATATTTTTTAAATTTTAATAATTATTTTTGTTGTTAAACCTAAAAAACCTTAAAAATTTTAAAAATTTCAACTTAAGCATTTAAAAAAATGACTAGAAGTCTCAGACCTAAATCCATTCTAATTCTTATTATAGTACATACATATTATTAGTATCTACAAAAAATTTCAAGACTCCATCTTGAAGAGGAAAAAGGCCTTTGGGAATTGAAACCAAAATAAAAATCTGAAAAAAATGCATTTAATGTTTTGAAAGGCATAAAACAAAAACTAATTAAACTGTTAGAGCTATAATTTTTTAATATGTTATTTCCCAATTTAAAACATTCACCAAAACACTAATTTCACTCAATGAGATTGAATAATATTTTCTTATTCATAATATTATATTGTTCCACATATCAATAACACTGGTTACGAAAACGATAGATTATTCAGCATAACGTTAACTTAATATTTTCATAAAAGTCTTGAACAAAATACATTTATACATTATAATGATACTAATAACACAGATTAAAATTAAAAATAACCTACTTTATACCTAAAATAACAAAAATTAAAAATAACCAGCTTTGTACGTAATGCCTTCTAATTTCTTCTCGGTTTTAAGTTGGTGCAATTTAGCTAGCTTAATTTTTTGTTGTGCGACTTTATATTTCACTGATTTTATGTTATATCTAAAATAAGTTCTCCTACAGTCAGTGAAATTAGCGAAGTGTTTTGATGCAGAACTTGTTGGAAGGCAATTTATGCCTCAAATGTTTCTAGCATTTTTAAACTTCCTACGTTATATTCAGAAATTGCGTTAGATACGGTAATCAATACTCGATTGCTAGAAGTAATATTTTTTGGAGCATTTGTTCCAAATCATTGAATGTAAAGCTTTGTTAGAATTTTGTGTTAACCCTCCAACACACCTGCTCAACAGGTCTATAGAAGCTAGCCGTTGATATATTGGCAAGATTTTACAGAGATGTGTTTCATTGATTTTAGTTTTCACCCAATCTTTATGCGCACCTGTTTTCTTTCTACGAGCCAATGCCGATTGATAGAAACACCAGGAATCTCCACCAGAAGCGCACTTTTTATGTTGAGGCTTCTGATCAGTAGATATGTGCTATGAAATAGCGTAGCGTAAATTTCCGTTTTTAAAGCTTCAATATCGCCTTTACTTTCAGGTATTGCTTTAGCATTGTAACGAGTAAGTTTTTCAATTGTCTCTTCTTTCAAGCTACCATGCTTCTTGCCTCCCAAAGTCACAACTTTTACCCTCCAATCTTTCACTGTCTGCCTCAAAGCTGTTCCCAGCCTTTTACTCATATGGTTGATGCATTCTTC